>WAAB01009214.1:0-34484 GCA_013389865.1 Piaya cayana | reverse complement strand
TGATTCTATGATTCTAGGTGGTGCTTAAAAATACTATAACCCCAGCAGATCTAGACAAAATTAAGGATTAACACACAAAGTATTGGTAAAGTTAGTCCCCTGAGGTCCCACAAGATGCATATGGCTCTTTTGGGTTGAAAATGCTGCTCTGCCAGAATTTCCTTGCACTGTGGAGCTCTGGCACATGGTGACATGGTGGCATATAACTTCATTATTAGGTAGGCCAGCAGAGAGACGTGCTTTACTACTTCCCCTCTGGGTGCAGCTGTGGATGCTTCTCAAACAGGCAATTTGAGAGGGCTACCAAGGCTTCAGGTGAGTTGGTAAAATGTGACTCCTGGTTAGATGGTATGATTGTGAATAATGGTGATATTACAGTAAACAATACTGATTTACTCCTGACAAAATATACAATTGGTTCTAGATTAGCCTAAGGCCCCCTTTAATCGCAACTGTAGCAATGTACTAGAATGTTTGTTCCCAACATGCTGCATTATTTTGCTAATAAGAAATAATTCCTTCTCCTCTGAACTGATGTAATTGCAGTGTGTCTCACTAATGATGTGAGAGAACAATGCTTGAAACCTGTTAAAGAAGCATTTACTGCAGATTTTCGTCTGAGCAGGAGATGCATCCACCTGAATTGAGTATTGAACATTTCTGAATCAGCAGAAAGGTTACAAGGTTTTAGTTAGTCTTGAAGTAATGTTTATTTTGGAAAAGGAATAGCTGAGATTTTTTAAAAAGTCACTTAGATAATGCACTGAATGCTTGGCTCCTCCAAAATTTATGCTGGTTCTTGTATGCAGCACAACATTTCTTGACGATTTTGTGGTAAGGTGGCCTCAAGGCTGTGGCCTCGTCATTGAGAAAACAAATTCACTAGCAGCTAAAAGCAATATAGAGCCTCCTGAGGCGTATAATCTGGCTTTCCAGTTGTATATGGACATGAGTTTATAGCATCATCCTATTAAGGAAGACATGTTGACAATTCAAAATCCTATTTGGATGACTGGGAAGCAGGATTATACAACTCACTGGAACAAATAACAAAATGTACTTGCTCAGCTGCATTTGTGCAGAGATTAATACCTTCCCCTTTTATCTAGGTTTTTACAGTGCCAAATCAAAATATTCCTCAATTTTGATTAAAAACTTTGCATTCTGCAGCCATATGAAAAATGACAAGGCAGCTTGCTGTAGTGTCTATGCAACAGCACTGCCAGTCAGGATACCTGGCTTCTTTCATGGCAGTGCCGATGACTTGTTGTCAATCTTTTCTTCTTTTCTGCATAAGCCATCTGTGTTTCTGCTAAGATGCATTGTGTTCAGGTGAGGCAGGACAACAACTGTCTATCCAAGGCATGGCTGAGCGCAAGAAAACAGAATGTCCCAGGTCAAAGAGCCACAGCTTTTAAACAGACTTTGTCTAGTATTTCACTTATAGTTTTACTATAAATGTGGGTTACATGCCACATAGCATTAAACCTGTTCAAATAAGTACTATTCCACTGCATTTTAGTTTTATGAGTAGTGAGCAAAAACTCCTGGGCCAGAACATCTCATAGCAACTCTGTTTTCCCTTCCCTAATAGATGCTGGGTTTCATTGCCCAGGCTGCTGAATTTTGCATGTGCTGCAGGGGTCCTGCAGCACATCCTACTTTGCTGACATGTCTGCTAAGGGATTTATTTACCTCACCACTTTCTAGCCCTACACTCTCCAGTTTCTATTTCCTCACAATCTTTTTTTCTCATTGATGTTTTTCCCTATGCTCCTTCTTATGATTCCAGGGCTGCAGACTCCCACCTGCTCCCAGCACCCATTGGTTGCTCCAAGTTGCTTCTTTTCTAAGCCTCTCCTCTCATACACTTCTCTTCCTAAAATGACTTTGCTCTGTGGTGACCTGGAGTTATCCCCAAATACATGAATGAAGGGCCTAAAAGTGTAATTCATTTCTAGGTATTTAAGTCATATTATTAGCTTTCACATGCTCTTTCTTGGGTGAAGGACACCATGTTCCCATGCTCCTTAAAGATCTCTTTAAAGTAAGATGTGTACATATCACACTGAGCAGCCTGTCCCAATGTTGTAGACTGCTCACCAGTAAGGGCTGCATAAGGAGAAAAAGAGATCACCTGCCTATTTGGCCTTTCTCCAACTACTTTTCAATAACAACTTGCCGTGACAAAGCATGAAAAAGAAAATAACATGCAAAGTCTGTATCCTAAATGATAAGTGTTTGGTTCTTTTTCTTTTAGAAAAGCAAAAATTAGACATCCCTTTTTTCCTGATCTTTTGTCTTAGCTGAAGTGTTGATGAACTGGCTCTTGTTTATGGTTAAAACCATAACTGGGATTAACTAATTGGAGGAGGTGTGGTGAAGGTTTCACCTACAGAAGCATACCTTTGATTCAGTATGCCACTGGGATCCACTTACAGGACATGACTATCTTTGTTTCTGCAACTGCTAGTATCTCTTGATTTCCTTTTTACTGCCTCCTTGGGAAATAGAATCATATAGTAGTTTCAGTGTGCCAGTCATTTAGGCAAATGTGCTCAACAACCTTTCTGTTAAGCTAATTTATTTGCTAACTTACCATCCTTCTTGCTGTGGCTGGTATTAATTTATCAGTGCTATCGTATAATTTCACTGGTACTGGTACTGGTATCTGGTACTTGTCAATGCAACAAATGTAGAAAAAAATAAAATGGATTTATTTGAAATCTAGTCATTTTAAAAGCACAGGAATATTCAGATATTGTAGACCCCATTCTGTTTTCCTGGCAGTTCTTGTTGCTTTCCAGTTAATAAAACATCTTATCTCTCCTTTCATTCTGTGTGAAAAGCCTGTGTTCAAAATGAGTGGACACAAACTTACTTGATATACTAGAAGCAGTTTAACTGATAAAACTAAACATCTTTTTCTCTTCTTAAATCTGGCTCCTTTCAATTCTACTAGCTTTATCTTAACTAGTAAGAAGTGCTGGCAAACACTTTAGACTGATTCCACAGTTGCCTCCTAAAACAGAAGGTTATTTTCAGTCTAAGACAGAACGTTATGGCCAAGTATGAACATGGGATATAAAACCGGAACAGGCTTTCCCTAAGCTGTTTACCAGATGTTACAAAACTCAGTGATCATAGTTATAAATACAACCCTCACCTTGGCTCATGCCTTCATTTTTGGCTTACAGTGGAAGCTCTGGTTTAATTCCTACCAAATGTTTTAAAAGATTTGGCTGAGTTTAACTCCTGATGAGTTTTGAAACAACAAGGAAGTTTTCAAAGGACTGTGGGGAAAAAAGAGCAAAAGTGGTGAATGATCTCCAGGCCTGACAGATTTGTATCAGTACTAAGCATAATTGAATGGCAGCTACAAGACTCAGTTAAAGTAAAATGTGTAAGTAACACCAATCAAAAAGTTAAGAAAAATCATTGTGCTAACTTGAAGGAGATACTGATTGTGATTGAATGAAATAAAGGTATTGCTTTAAAAAACTTCACTCCCTGGCTTTGTTCTGCATCACATTTTGACTAATAAATTAGAATGCTACAAAATCATGTGTTTACAAAATGGCTAACTGGCAGATCGGAAAATGTTATCAGAAGTGGTCTTTCTCATGGAAGGGTATTTGATATTATATTATCAAAATCTTTATTTTAGTTATATTCATGAGTTGGGGAACTCATGGTGTGGATTACTGTGACAACCTGCATCACTCAGTGAGCTCAGTGTAGGCAAGCAAATTTAGGCAAGCACTACACTTTTCATCATGGATAACAGGACGTCTCTGTTCAGAAAGTGCAAGCTCTTACTTAAAGGAGGTAAGTCTTATCTGGGAATGAGTGTCACTAAAAAAAATCCATACCTCCTCCTGGACAAACAACTGCTCATGATTTCCCACAGAAACAGTGTAGCCAAAGCTTGTGTAATATCATTGAGCAGAAATCTCAGCTGTGAATACAGCAAGCCTTTACTGCAGTTTCCTTTGATGGGTGGAAGACTGATGCTGGAGTTGCTTGTCTTACCCTAAAACTTTACTACTTAGGAAGAATTTATAAATTGGGAAGGATGCAGAGAATAAGAATGATGAAGTCTGGAGGTTCAACAAAGCCAAGTGCAAGATCCTACACCTGGGTCGGGGCAACCCCTGTTTTCAGTACATGTTGGGGGAAGACATGATTGAGAGCTGCCCTGCAGAGAAGGAATTGGAGATGCTGGTTGACAAGAACCTTGACATGAGCCAGCAACATAGACTTGCAACCCAGGATGCCAACCATATCCTCAGCTGCATCAAAAGAAGCAGGGCCAGCATCTCGAGGGAAGTGATTCTGCCCCTCTATTCCTCTCTTGTGTGACCTCATCTGGAGTACTGCGTTCAGTTCTGGAATCCTCAGTGCAAGAAGGATATGGAGCTGTTGGAACCAGTCCAGAGCAGGGCTACAAAGATGATCCAAGGGCTGGAGCACCTTCCCTATGAGGGCAGGCTGAGAGAGTTGGGCTTGTTCAGCCTGGAGAAGAGAAGGCTCTGAGGAGATCTTGTAGTGACCTTCCAGTACCTGAAAGGGCTCTACAGGAAAGCTGGAGAAGGACTATTCATAAAGACTTGTGGTGATAGGACGGGGGGAAGAGATATAAGCTGGAGAGGGGCAGATTTAGGCTAGACATGAGCAAGAATTTCTTTGCCAGGAGAGTGGTGAGACACGGGCACAGGTTGCCCAGGGAAGTTGTGGATGCCCCATCCATGGAGGTCTTTAAGGCCAGGTTGGATGGGGCCTTGGGGAACCTGATCTAGTGGGATGTCCCTGCCCATGGCAGGGAGGTTGGAACTAGATGATTTTTAAGGTCCCTTCCAATCCTATCTATTCTATGATTCCATGATTCAATACTTGCTGTGTTTATGAAATTCTGTGACATGTGCCAGTCATCATGGAACACCTATCAACTTCTCTGAAATTAACTTTTTTCTCAATTAATATCGCTTTGTTTAAAGTGATGTAATCTCAGATTTTGGTCCAATGCAATATAAAGAGATACAAAGATGGTTATTTGTGATGTTCACCTCTATGGGCCAAATGCTGCAGTCTATGCTGGTAACAGTTTGCCTGGTGCAGGAATAGCTTATCTCAGCATTTCACAGAAAAAAGACCATTCCTTCAACAGGATCCAGTGGTGAGTGAGGCTCAAATTCTTAGATTTTATTTCAGATGTTATTTGCCATGCTAGTTATCATTATGAAAAGACTGTCTTGGCACATTAATCTACAGTGCCTGGGGTTTTTTGAAGCCTGAAGTTTCTGTTCAGCATTACATATTTTAAGCAATATTTAAATGCTGAAATAACATCAAGTGAGTGGATAACAATGATTTTAGAAGTCTCCAGAATCTCTAGAATACCAGATATACTCAGGAAACATTCCTAAGGGACACTACCTGTTGTTGTTTTCCATGGTTTTTTCTAATCCCATGCCAAATTCTACACGTTTTGCTAATGTGAGTGCTCATTATGACAGTAACAGGAATTTCCCCAGGAGGAAGACAAGAAGGGCTTGGCTCTCCATAACAAACTACCAAATCCAGCAATTCCAAACTGCTTGAAATCTTTGGCTGGTTCTGCATTATTAACAATTTCATGGACAACAACACAGTTGACAGCACTCGTGACACAATTCCTTCATAGACTGCATCAAAATAAAGCAGGAACATATTCTCTTCTCTTGTTTGCTTTGGTGTTTGTTTTATTTATGTAGGGAAAGTAATTTATTTTTCTTAATCTTTTGGTAAGTATAAATGAGATGTATTCCAAATGCTAGTTTCACAGCTCTGGAACTACCACCTGCTCTTAACTATTAATTAATCACAATTTCCTGCATAAACAAATAAAAGCAAACTCAGGCATTTAAGAGTATCTCCCATTCTTGCAGCCTTTTTCTCATATAAAGCATGTTTCAGCACATTTCTGATACAAAAGCCAAGGTCTCCCTCCCTGCCTTATGTCAGTACAGATTTACAGTGGCAATTTACACTGTGAAATGGTGGTCCAACAGAAGGAAACATCCAGCATCGTTGCTTTTGATTTTTAAAGATTCTTTAGACAAGCTACAGATTTTCATCTCTTACCTGAAGCCAACAGGAAGCAGGTCAGGGGATGCTCATTTTATGTTGAGGAGTGATCAGGAACTTTTCCTAGAACTTCTATTACTTTGGCAAACAGAATTCATAATTGAACTGATTATATATTCTGTGTGAAAAGATGTTGGTAAGGTCAGAAGTAGAATTCATAACATTTGTCTGCAGATCACTGACAAGAAAACACAAGCCTCTAGAGGGATAGCAGCACTTTTTTAATACTGATACTGTAGGGAGGTATCCAAGGAGGAAAGGAATTCTAGGAGTACAAGAGGAATGCTAAAATGCTTTCACCCTGTTTAAAGTACTGGCTGGTTGCTCCAAAATGTTGCTTTGTCCTTTGGCAGGAGAGCAGGAATGCAAAATTAAAACAAACAGTGTACAACAGTTATGACAGACTCCTGGTCTCTGCATCCTTCAGTAGCTCCCACTACCTTCTTACTCCCTTCATACAAATGCTTCTTTCCACAGTGCTGACTCTGAAATTGATGGGAAGGATGGTTTTGTGGTCAAAGTACTGTAGTAGGTCTTAGAAAATTATCATTGAATTCCAAGTTTTACAACAAGCCTCAATGTGATCAAAGGTATGTTAATTTGTCTCTAGTGTCTTAATTTCTTCCCTGTAAAAAGGGACAATAGTACACATTTACTCTGTTCTAGCTGGCATATCACTTTTGGCAGATATTCCCAGAAGATGATCTTTAAACTGTGCAGTGGCTACTGTAAAAGGAACTCAGATCTCAAATGGAGCTGCTAGAATAGCATAAGATTTGAAGTGTTGAACAATTTATGAACCAGAATAGGTGTTTAATCATTGACAATTGAATGACACAATGTAGTCATACATTTGATATTCCCTTCATTGCGGTTCCCTTCTAACGGTAATGTACAAATTTTTTTTCTACAGACTGAAAAATTTGTTATTAAAAACCAACTCAGTAACGCTCCGTAAACTTGCAATGACAGAAAATTGATGTTTGCATATATAAATACATTAATTTCCACTGATTGCTAAATGATCCAGTCAATTGCTGAGGTTAGTGACAATGAAGATTCTACATCTGTAAGGATAAAATTATGTTTATATAATTGACTGTATAGATTATTCACACAAATTGAAGATCAAATGCTGCAATTTTGTATGTCTTTGAACTGTCTGGAGAAACAGCTTGATCCTTTTCATAGGTGTTACTATCTTGAAAGTCACAAAGCAACTTTGTTTTACACTGGGTAAAACCCAAATGGAGATTATTGTTTTGACTAATGTCTGTCTCTTGCAGAGAATTAGAGAAAAACACAGGTTATAAAAAGAACAGTATGCAAATCTAAGCATTTAAAGGACTCTGCTGGTACATGTTAAAAATAAAATTCCTCTCAAAGAGAGTTACTATCCCTTTTTCCAATTACTAAAGCATGTGTGTTTCTGCACACACTTGTATGTATGTTTGGATTTCATATTTACAAAAATGAGTCATAGCACACAGAGCAATCACATGATCAACACTCCATAAAAAATGAATGGGAAACAGTTACATGGTCTCATGTACTTACATATAAAATTATTTGTAATTACTTTTGGGTAAATGTATACCCTGTACTCTTAAAGGTGCAAATAAATTGGGCAAAACATAAAATATGGTCTGAATAGCTCATCTTGCCATTGTAAGTAGTTCACCTTGGCTTAGTAATCAAATTGTAGCTCAACAGAGAGAAGAGGAATAGCTTTGTCTTAACACCAAGATCATGGCCATCTAAAGATGTGCCCAGAGAGCCAGATTTACTTTAAGTCTTCTTTCATGAGATTCCTAACTTGGGCAGAGTGAGACTGAAGCACCTGGCCACTTCCTACCACAGCTCCACCACGCTGTTGTGCCTATTTTACTGCTACTCAATGCTCCACTAATGAAAGCAGAGCAGATACTGCAAAACAATGAGGAAAATCAATACATCAGAGCATGACTTGGTGGAGTTATTCTCATTCCTGGAATAGGAGAGTAGGAAGAGAATCAGGGCAGGGTGCCTGGGACCACTGTGCTTCCCTGGAGTGGTGGGCTAAGTCTGTGAATGTGCCCAAGAGCTGAGCTGTAAGGGACTTTCAGAACTACAGGACATAATAATGACTTGGGCAGCTTATTTTCCCATATGAAGTGTGGGTTACCTTTATGGATTTCCCTCTTTAGGATTGGTTTTGTTTAATCTTTCCTAAGTGTCAAGTTTTTTCTAGTTCTCTGCCAGCTCCTTTGGGACAGTTTCGTACGCACACTAGCCAAAGTTTCTGCTCTGCTTACTGAGCTGATCAGCCCCAGGAGGTCTGACTCAAACTTGGTGTCTGTTAATCTAGGGCAGAGCATCATAGTATCATTGTTGGAGGAGACTTCTAGGGCTGGCCATGGGAACATTGTCTCATGCTTCCAAAGTCCAAGAATGTAGTTCAACTGCTTGCTATTAATTAATTTTTAACTAGTGATCCCTAATAACTGAAAAAATGGGAGGATTTCTGTGTGCCACGGGTAAGCTTAAGTCTCAGGCTCAATGCTTTATAAATAAATAAGGTATCTGATTTTAAACAATTTTTTTTTTCAGATTTTCTCCTTTGTTGAAATAGAAATAATGCCTCATAATGGATTTGTTTTTTTCCAGAATTCCCTCATTTCCATTGGAAAATAAATTCTTCTTTTTGATTCCTGAGACACTATTCTGAAACTTTGTCACTGACATGTTTGGTAGCACACTAATGCTCTTTCCGTACATATTAGATGATCTTAGTAGCAAATGTGTCTTCTGTCAAGAGTAAGAAATGTAAACATTCTCCTAGTCAGACATTTGCCACACTGGGATGGCCACGGAATCACTGTTTTCACAGTTGTTTCATAAGTCATGTTGCACTCAGGACTTTTAAAACACCTCTGCTTAAGTTTATCTCCACAAGAACACTTAGAATGATGAAGTATCTCCTGAAGTATTCCTGATCTCTGATACATCTCCAGCAAATATATTTTGTCTTAAGGCAGGGGATAGATAAATGTTTCCATCCTTTGAAGAGAGCTGAAAAAAGGACCATGCTTCTTAGCATGAGAACACTAAGAGGTGCAGTCTTACTACTACAGTAAAGCTAGATCCATATTGGAGAGAAAAGACTGCTTAGGAGGCTTCATGTAAGCTCTTTCTCCATAGCTTTTGTCATAAGTTTGTACAATTTCAATAGTATTTTGAATGTTACTCTGATGGTAAAGACACACAACATGTATTTCACCATCCATTCATAGGACTCATTTACCAAGAGGGTGGTCAAACACTGGAACAGGCTTCCTAGAGAGGTGGTCAACATCCCAAACTTGCTAGTGTTTAAAAGGCATTTGGACAATGCCCCTAATAACAAACTTTAACTTTTGATTAGTCTGAATTGATTGGAGAGTTTGACCAGGTGATTGTTGTAGGTCCTTTCCAACTGAAACATTCTGTTCTGTTCTGTGCTATGCTATTCACACAAACTGATGAAAGCTAGCACTTGCAGTGCTTTATATTTAGAGGTCATTGAAAGATTTTTTTATATCAATAAAACTTAGCTAATTCAAATACATGCTTACTGACTGCAATATTACTAACTTCATTAAATCTAAAACACCAAAATGCCCAGTGAAGCACCACACTTTAAACAGTGCCCTTCTAAACTCTAGAATTAAAAGTCCAACATATACCTGCAAACATTCCGGAGAAAGCCTTATATGTTGAATGTCTTCCACTTCGTCTATACAGTTTTTAATCTGAAGTGCAATGATACAGACAGCTTGTAAAAGGGTACATTTTCAGATTATCAAAAGAGTTTATTTACAGTGTTTTATCTGCAATGTATTTATTCTCAAAATGGAACAAAGCATTACACATTGTATTTCCTTCTGGTTTTTTTTCAGAACTAATACTCATAGATGTTTGAGTTTTCTCTATTTTAATAGGTTTACAAATGCCTGCATCACTACTGAGTGATCTGAATTTTCTTCTTGCAGCCTGCCATTGAAACACATGGTATCCAACACAGAAAACACGTACAGAAAACAAGGTTATACCTGTCTGAGACTATGGGTCAAAATTGGGTAAGAAATTATCCTGTATCCAAGTGTGTATCTGTTAAAGTTCTGACAACTTTCAAGGTTTTAAAAACACATCACACTTAGTAATTACTACTGGCAATAGTGGGAGATTGTTGTGGGAAAAAAAATTTACATGAAAAGAAGAACATGCTGTAATCTTGTACTAAGCAGAAAATTAGATTTGTCCTCCTATTATTCTAGTAGACTGGCAAAACAGCCTTCATTTATTTTGTGTCTTTGAATACGCAGATGATAAATGGAAGCCTATTTTTGTAGGCATAAAGTCATTTTATACTGCTCAAATGATTTGTACATCAACTCCATTAGCAGCAAGTGTTCTTTCATTGTGCTACTGCCCTACTTGACATTTCAGAAAACATAAGTTCTAATGTACCTTTTCATTGTGACTTCTAAATTTTGATTTTATCCTTCAAGGCACAAAACCTCTTTTACCAAGACAGACATGTCTGGAGACAACCTGCCAGAAAAAGGACTTAGTTGATACTTAGTATCTTTTAGTGGATATAAACATTAAACAACAAAGGTGATTTGCATTTCCCCAGTGGTCTACTGACAAAAATTATATTGGGTCTTCACTTTCCCTGACTTAGAATCTCATTTTGTGCTCATGTCTGTTTTTAAATTAACAGAAACTCCACACAACAGTACCATCTTACTTAGCTTTGTAAGAGCAATACCTTCTTAAGAAAGCATTATAAGAAAAACAGATAATGTTTCACTCTGATATATCTTCTAGGACAATTTATTATTGCAGCTAACGTGGATAGCTGAACAAATTCTGTGTCCTCTTGATTTTCTCAAGTAGGTGAGATTCTACTCCTCATGCACTTCTGTGTTTGGATCATCTCTCTGTCAAAGATAACATTCTCGTAAAGGTTTCTGTAGCATTTTTTTCTGTTTCTACAGCACTATTTTCATAAGATGCACAATCAAAAATACTAATTAAAAAACTACTATATAAAAGAGAGCACTGAAAAAGCAGAACTGTACTGTTGAGCATGAGGAATTAAAAAACAAAGAGAAGAGAATCTTGATTATGATATGTTATAATCCTGAACTTATTCTCTTGCTCTTCTGTACTGAAGATCTCATGTGATACATTTTTTCTGAATCCTTATGGGCAAGAGTTATGTTTACTTTGTAGGCTTGTGTGCATCTCACCATTGCCTTTTAGCTATCTTTGCTTCCAAGTACATTATACACTACATTGCTCAGATCAAAAGCTTGTTTGAGAATACCTGATTTATCTGATACATGATTCCCAGTAGGCACGCACCATGGAAAAATAGAGGCTTTCATTTTTCCAGCTTTTAGAATTTCGTTTTAAAATGGTGTACATGTGTCTGTGCTGCATATAACCACCAAAGAGAGAAGCAACACAAGCCTCACAGCTGGGTGGATGAAGAAAAGTAAACACATTCCAAAATGAATGTTTTGTTTCCAGGGGAAAGATTCGTGTATTGCTCTTCATCCATCTTCCTTTCAAAAAAAGGAAGGGCAGGAGTGACTTCGCCTACACATTGAGTACTGCAGGCTTCAGCCATGAGGTGGCGTTAAGATGCAGAGCTATGTTCTCGTACTGAAACCCCATTCATTTCTGAAAACCTGTTTTAATCATAGTACCCCTATGTCCAGAGAAAACATGAAGAAATTAAGGAAAATAAAAAATACAGTAGCAAAGAATTCAAAGGGCCAGTGATCTGAGTTTAGGCTGGAAAACTAAAGCAAATTATGCCCCCAATAACCTTGTTGTAAAGTACTTATATCAGAGTCTCACAGTCTGCAAGTTAGCATGTATCTGTATAAACAGGAACCAAGAGCTAGATACAGCTATTAAGTACTAGATTAGATATTAGATACTAGATACTATTAGCTTAACCACAATGGTGGATCTTTTTGGCATGTATATGGCTCTTCAGAACACCTTTAACGTAAAAGAAGACAAACATTTCCAAACAAAACAAATAGAGCCAGAGCTATTTTGGAAAACAAAACAAAAAAAACCAAAAAAACCCCAAAAAAACCCCAAACAAATAAAAAAAAATCCCCAGACAACCAAAACAAAAGTACTCACATTTAGCACTGCTGTGCAAACTCTTTGATGCAGATCAATCACCAGCAGCTGTATTAACAAAAAGAAGGTTCTGTCTAATGAAGCACTGTCATCACTAATAATCTTACAGAAATGGATAGAGATAGAACTGATCATCCTGAGGTGTTGAATTCCTTGTGGGAATATGGTACCAGGCTGCATAATATTAGCATTATTAATAATGCAGATCTACAAACCACCAAATCCTACTCTTTCCNTCTGAGACTATGGGTCAAAATTGGGTAAGAAATTATCCTGTATCCAAGTGTGTATCTGTTAAAGTTCTGACAACTTTCAAGGTTTTAAAAACACATCACACTTAGTAATTACTACTGGCAATAGTGGGAGATTGTTGTGGGAAAAAAAATTTACATGAAAAGAAGAACATGCTGTAATCTTGTACTAAGCAGAAAATTAGATTTGTCCTCCTATTATTCTAGTAGACTGGCAAAACAGCCTTCATTTATTTTGTGTCTTTGAATACGCAGATGATAAATGGAAGCCTATTTTTGTAGGCATAAAGTCATTTTATACTGCTCAAATGATTTGTACATCAACTCCATTAGCAGCAAGTGTTCTTTCATTGTGCTACTGCCCTACTTGACATTTCAGAAAACATAAGTTCTAATGTACCTTTTCATTGTGACTTCTAAATTTTGATTTTATCCTTCAAGGCACAAAACCTCTTTTACCAAGACAGACATGTCTGGAGACAACCTGCCAGAAAAAGGACTTAGTTGATACTTAGTATCTTTTAGTGGATATAAACATTAAACAACAAAGGTGATTTGCATTTCCCCAGTGGTCTACTGACAAAAATTATATTGGGTCTTCACTTTCCCTGACTTAGAATCTCATTTTGTGCTCATGTCTGTTTTTAAATTAACAGAAACTCCACACAACAGTACCATCTTACTTAGCTTTGTAAGAGCAATACCTTCTTAAGAAAGCATTATAAGAAAAACAGATAATGTTTCACTCTGATATATCTTCTAGGACAATTTATTATTGCAGCTAACGTGGATAGCTGAACAAATTCTGTGTCCTCTTGATTTTCTCAAGTAGGTGAGATTCTACTCCTCATGCACTTCTGTGTTTGGATCATCTCTCTGTCAAAGATAACATTCTCGTAAAGGTTTCTGTAGCATTTTTTTCTGTTTCTACAGCACTATTTTCATAAGATGCACAATCAAAAATACTAATTAAAAAACTACTATATAAAAGAGAGCACTGAAAAAGCAGAACTGTACTGTTGAGCATGAGGAATTAAAAAACAAAGAGAAGAGAATCTTGATTACGATATGTTATAATCCTGAACTTATTCTCTTGCTCTTCTGTACTGAAGATCTCATGTGATACATTTTTTCTGAATCCTTATGGGCAAGAGTTATATTTACCTTGTAGGCTTGTGTGCATCTCACCATTGCCTTTTAGCTATCTTTGCTTCCAAGTACATTATACACTACATTGCTCAGAGCAAAAGCTTATTGGAGAACACCTGATTTATCTGATACATGATAAGCACGCACGATGGAAAAATAGAGGCTTTCATTTTTCCAGCTTTTAGAATTTCGTTTTAAAATGGTGTGCATGTGTCTGTGCTGCATATAAGCACCAAAGAGAGAAGCAACACAATCCTCACAGCTGGGTGGATGAAGAAAAGTAAACACATTCCAAAATGAATGTTTTGTTTCCAGGGGAAAGATTCGTGTATTGCTCTTCATCCATCTTCCTTTCAAAAAAAGGAAGGGCAGGAGTGACTTCGCCTACACATTGAGTACTGCAGGCTTCAGCCATGAGGTGGCGTTAAGATGCAGAGCTATGTTCTCGTACTGAAACCCCATTCATTTCTCAAAACCTGTTTTAATCATAGTATCCCTATGTCCAGAGAAAACACGAAGAAGTTCAGGAAAATAAAAAATACAGTAGCAAAGAATTCAAAGGGCCAGTGATCTGAGTTTAGGCTGGAAAACTAAAGCAAATTATGCCCCCAATAACCATGTTGTAAAGTACTTATATCAGAGTCTCACAGCCTGCAAGTTAGCATGTCTCTGTACAAATAGGAACCAAGAGCTAGGTGCAACTATTAACTTAAGTACTAGATTAGATATTAGATACTAGATACTATTAGCTTAACCACAATGGTGGATCTTTTTGGCATGTGTATGGCTCTTCAGAACACCTTTAACGTAAAAGAAGACAAATATTTCCAAACCAGACAAATAGAGCCAGAGCTATTTTGGAAAAACAAAAACAAAAAACAAAAACCAAAACAAATAAAAAAAATCCCCAGACAACCAAAACAAAAGTACTCACATTTAGCACTGCTGTGCAAACTCTTTGATGCAGATCAATCACCAGCAGCTGTATTAACAAAAAGAAGGTTCTGTCTAATGAAGCACTGTCATCACTAATAATCTTACAGAAATGGATAGAGATAGAACTGATCATCCTGAGGTGTTGAATTCCTTGTGGGAATATGGTACCAGGCTGCATAATATTAGCATTATTAATAATGCAGATCTACAAACCACCAAATCCTACTCTTTCCCTAGTGATGTGTGCTATTTTCTTTCTATTTCCTGCTATTGTCTTTGCCTACTGTCAGCTCTAAAAACCTAGCAAACTAGCTGCAACTACACTAACTGGGAATTCGACCCTTTGTCTTTATCTGGGTGAAAGCATAAGGTAAGTGCTTTGGCAGCACATTTGTTGGTTCACTACCGTCCACCCAAGAGTTTTGAGTTTTGAGGGAACAGGTGGATGTGCTTGCCAAACCCCTTTCCATCATCACCCAACAGTCCTGGAAGACTGGGGAAGTTCCACTGGACTGGAGGCTGGCTGATGTTGTGCCCATCTACAAGAAGGGTTGCAGGGAGGATCCAGGGAACTACAGGCCAGTCAGCCTGACCTAAGTGCCAGGGAAAGTTATGGAACNTGTGCTTGCTTGTTTTCAAGAGAGAGATCTCAGTGTAGAGGCCAGTTCTGGTTAATATCCTTAGCAATATCCTAGACAAGTGGATTGAGTGCACCCTTACTAAGTTTGCAGAGGACACCAAGTTGTGTGGGAGTGTTGACCTGCTTGAGTGTAGAAAAGCACTAGAGGGATCTGGACAGGTTGGATAGATGGGCCGAGGCTATCTGCCTGAAGTTCAACAAGGTTAAGTGTTTGGTCTTGCACTTAGGCCGTAACAACCCCATGCAACCCTACAGGTTTAGATTGAATGGCTGGAAAGTTGCTCTGTGGAAAATAACCTTGAGTGTGTTGGTCAACAGCTGACGGAATATGAGCCAGCAGTGTTCCCAGGTGGCCAAGAAGGCCAATGGCATCTTGGCTTGTATCAGAAGTGGTGTGACCAGCAGGTCCAGTGAGGTTATTCTCCCTCTGTACTCGGCACTGTTGAGACCGCTCCTTGAATCCTGTGTTGAGTTCTGGGCCCCTCACCACAAGAAGAATGTTGAGGCTCTGGAGTGAGTCCAGAGAAGAGCAATGAAGCTGGTGAAGGGGCTGCAGAACAAATCTTATGAGGAGCGACTGAAGGAGCTGGGGTTGTTTAGCCTGGAGAAGAGGAGGCTGAGGGGAGACCTTATTGCTCCCTACAACTACCTGAAGGAAGGTTGTAGAGGGGAGGGTTCTGGCCTCTTCTCCCAAGTGACAGGGGACAGGACAAGAGGGAATGGCCTCAAGATTTGCCAGGGGAGGTTCAGGCTAGGCGTAAGGAAAAAATTCTTCGCTGAAAGGCAATGGAACGGTCTGCCTAGGGAGGTGGTTGACTCGCCTTCCCTGGAGGTGTTCAAGGTGTTGGTGGATAAGGTACTGAGGGGCATGATTTAGAGACTGGTGGGAATGGTTGGACTTGATAATCCTGTGGGTCTCTTCCAACCTGGTGATTCTATGATTTTATGATGAAACCTGGGTCTGAATTTTGGGGTTTGCCCATCTTTACTTAGATACAGAAATAAGAACCAGTACAGATACATTTATTAACTTTCATTTTAATTTACAACATTAGAAATTCTGTACTAACTTTGTATTGGTATATACTGCTACCGAGAAAGTTTACATTTCAAGGATGAGTAGTACTGTTGCTATTAGCCAAGGGAAACTATCAAGTGATGCTATGAGAGTGAAATTCGAGTTGTACCTAGGCTCAAGGTCATCTGTTCTTTCATAATATTTCTAGCAATAGGAGTTATTTGATTATACAATTACATAAGTAGTTTTGTACACAGCATTTTTTGTTATTCAGTTGTTTGGTTTTATTATGAAAGGTTAAATGAAGTGAGCTTCAAGCCCTGTAACTCTTCTGCTGCACAATCTTCAATAAGTTGTGAGTCCACACAGGAGATAGTACGGATGTTAATGGAACTGTGTATCTCATTGCATATGCCTGGATGTAACTGAGATATATGGGGAAATACTATTTTTGGCTGTGGAGGGAAAAGGAAGCACCTAGGAGATGTTCAGTATTCCAGTTTCATTTGAAGGACACTGACTCCCATTTCTATCCAAGACACTTCCATGATTACTGCCAAATGTCACAGCAAATTGGAGTTTGTACATGTACTCCAAACAAAGTTTCAGACATGCAGGGTTAGGTACTGTCTGGAGTGAGGCCAAATAGGTTTTATTTAGAAAAGCAGCTATATTTAAAAAAAGAATGGAGAATATTTAGAAGGATACTGGAGAAAGTCTTTAGAAAACCTGGACCAGCTTTTTCAGCGGCACAACATTTTATCATCTCCTCCAAGGATGAGTACAGAAGAGAACCTTGATATTCTTGCAATATTTCAATTTTTAATATGTATGCAAAAGTTTACCTCTACAAGAAAACCTGTAAGAATGATGATGAAGCACTGTAATAACTAAACTAAGTGGTTCAATATTGAAGGTTCCTGGTCTAGTATTTTCCACAGACTCTTGAGAACTGTAACTTCAGATGGTGAAACACCTAAGGCTTAGAAATTTTAGCCACTGGAAATTTTGATTAGCATGTACTGTGAAAATCTCTCTCTATTTTGACTGAATTCTGCTACAGACAAGCAAAGCTGACATTTGAAGAAAAGAAAATTGAAATCTGCTTGAGAACAAAGAATTTGGGTCCTTTCATGCCAAGAATATCTTCTGCATATTTTATTTTTAGCTTTAAGAATGTAATAAGCAAAAAGACTGCAAAACATCTTTGTTTTCTTCCCTATTTTTTCAACTTTGCTCCCTCATTTAGGCTTCACCAGTTGAGAATATGACAAATTTCAATTGTATATGGCAATCTTTGGTGCTCTTAATTAGTCTTGATGCTTCTGTACATTCATAAGCAATACACTAGGATTTGAATTCTACAGTTCTTAGAGTTCACTGTTACTGTGCCATTAACCATAGAAAGTATGCAAAAGTACAAAAGTACAAAAGTATGCAGCAGCAATCTCGCCTCCAGCTCCCAATATAAGTGAGACGGTAATGAACCATAGCACAGCAGAGGTAACAAAACTTTTAAATCATGGTTCTGATACCACAATAAAAAGATGCACTAGATTTGAGTTAGGCAGTTTCAGATGAAGCACTTAGCACTGCAAATTGATGAAAGGACTGATTTTCTGGAAAAAAAAGTACAGCAGCATTCTCATCTATTGTTCAACAGCTATGCATTATAATAAAGCTCACAGCATGTTTCCAGTGAATTGGTCAGTTTGAAATCCTTGGGAGCCCAAGTACTGGAAGTCTTGCAGTAACCTAACTATGACAATGCCAGTTGTTTTCATCTGCATCTGAAGCACCAGGAAGTTTACACAACTCCAGTCAACTGATCGAGGATATTTTTTAACTCCAATTTTTTTTTAGTGTTTGCAGCTATTTACAGAAGGGGGGGGGCATTTGAAGAGCCATCCCAGACATGACTGCATGCTAATGCAACTTACCTCTAAGTTATTCAGGATTCATACTGTAGCTTTCTATGCATCAAAATCTATAACCTCACTGCTACTCTTCAGTGGTTTCTCCCAATTAAACAAATACCTGTCCTAGTTCCCATTTTACTTTTCTTTTTAATCATATGCATCTAAACAGAAAAAGCTATTAAAATAACACAGTGGAACTCAATAATATTTCCCTTCCTATCATGAACTTGTCATTTGAAAAGTGATTTGACTTTGTAGGCTTTATACCTCTCAACAGTTAGGATTCCTTCTCCCAGGATAAGTTTACAGTTCCAATTGAGTGTTCTACACATGTCCCTCTTAGGGCACACTATGTTATACCTCACTTCTAAAATTCCCCTACAGTATTGATTTAGTGTCAGGGAGAGAGGGGAAAGAAAGGGGAAGAAATACAGCAGCCAGCCAAAACTAAAGGCAACCAACAAACCCTTGACTAGTGTTTCATCTTTCAACTATATAGATACAGTTGTCATTAAAGACTGTATTTACCTTTGGCAGACATAATTGTTTTTGTAATGAACAGCCATGTGATCTTGAATGATATACTTGTTGGAGAGCTTGCAAGACAGTCCACAAGAAAAAGCTGCAAGAGGGAAGAATCTTAGTTCATTCAGCGGAGCAAGAAATGTCTTGAACAATAACAGCTCTAAAAACATTTTAATATTTATCCTCTTCTGTTTGCAATAAAAATCATGTCAATATTCATTCATTCATTTTAAAAAGTAAGGGTAACTCAAAATATAACATAAAAAAGTGGTAAATTGTTCTCATTTTTCGTATTTTTGAATACCTGAGAATTATCACTTGCAGTAATGTATGAGCCTTGGATGTTATAGTACTCTGGAGAATAATAGAGGATCTCACTGTTTAAAATCTGATATAATAAAAAGTGTTTATATTTTGAAGGATTTAGTACCAGAGAGTAGGACTAAATACTGTAAAAAACTACATATGAATATCTTGCCCCTTGGTGATACTAGGCCTCACTTTACTGCTCTACAGTGAGGCAAAGGGAGTGTATACAAACAAGGAGAGAAGCAGAGCCAGAAAAGAAGTCAGGATGTAGAACAGAAATGTGTTACACACAGGCTGACTATGACAGTCCTCTGACTTTCTAACCCATAAGACTTCTCAGATTAGGAAGAATGTGTCTCTATCTTACAGAAGTTCATTAGCCCAGGAAAAAAAAGTCAAGACATAGATAAGCATTCATCATTCTAACTTTTAAACTGGTAGGGCAGCTGAGATAGATCAGTGTTTCAATCTGTTTCTGAACAAAAATATTATTTCTGGATTCCTTCTCAAATCATCAGATGGGATTTGTAGATGGAATGTTGCTAGCAAATAGTTAAAAACCAAATGCAATACTAATGTGCCTTTGGTCTTCCATCCACAAACACAAAAGAGCCTTTACACTGAGATAATCAGCCCATTCAACCTGTTCAGATTTGGCATTCTCACACAATGAAATAAATGATTGTTCATGTTCCCAATGTACAATTTCAGTTAATAATTTAGTTTCAAAGCTTTTAGTGCATTTTGAAAGAATTCGACACTTTGAGTTGAGAGTCTGGGAATCAATACTTCTAACCTCAGATTGGCTGCTTTCTTGCTGTGTGTTGCTCTTCCTCATGTAAATGTCTGCATACCAAGTGAGACGGCGCTACAAACTGTTTTGCACTGCCAAGGAGTTTGACTATATTCAGTTCATTGTGTCATCTTTTGAATTAGCAGAGTAAGAATAAATGGGAAAAAACACCTAGTACCATGTTTGTTGCTTCATTTAGTATTATTTGCTAATGTGCTCCTGCAAGTGACTAAAGGCCTGCCAGAAGGACACTAGCATGAAGATGTCCTTTCAATAGCCCATCCAGAAGCAGCATCACAGTCCAACACAACCAGCCACAGAAAAGTGGTGTTACTTCAGCTCCAGGACCATTCATTCTGATTGCTCATTGAACATGTAGGCAGAGCAAGAATTCTTACACCATGACACAAACAAGTAAAGAGAGAACAAAACAAACAATGACTCTATGCTTGCTAGAAAGCAATAGAGAACTTGGTGCAAAATTATGGCTAAGCTGCATTTAGCTCTTGTCTCAATGAAATTTACCATGAGTGGCCCAGGTACCATATAGGAATCTGATACTAGGAGCAAACAAATATAAAGCTCCTAAAATTTCTAATAATAAACATTTACCATGTGTCCAATTCCAGTCAGGGAGTCCACTCATGGGGGTCAGACCTATATTAATGATATCAAATACTTAAAATCAATACTATTCTGCTTCATGGCTCTTGTGCTTGAGGCCAGTAGTGACTCACTTCCAAAATTTCAAAAGCCTGTCTTTTTTCATGAATTTTGCCAATTGTGCTCTAACCTCTTGCTGGCAAAAGTAGCCAAAACAAGCTCTTCAGTAATATTCAGGGCCATCCCTGTCTGCTGTGAGGTGGCGCAGCTATACCTAGTTCAAAGAATGGCAATGTCCTAAATCACAGCAGCTAGAGGCTCTTGTCATTAAGGAAAATAGTATTTCAGGAGATGACCCGTTTTTTTCCCTGATTGTCAGTGACAGTCTGATTTCAATATATGCGGTAACAAAGACAGCATGACATAAGAACAATGTGATAATCCAAGCAATATCTGAGGATTAAAAAGGGATGTAAAATCCATTTATAAAAAGAACATTCTTCTCAAAATGAATTACCATCCCAAATTTGAAATACTGAAGATACACAAGGAACTAGTATTTTAATAGAATTTTTTTGTCTTTCACAAAATCTAACTCTATCCTGTGTCCAGAAAATTACTAACATTGTGCAATAAACAGCATTGTGGTCATTCCTATGTAAGGAAAGAAAAAGCAAATTTTTTTCTTTGCCAGAGAATTTCTGTTGAACTTTGGCAAGTAATTTTGTCTTTCCGTGACTCACTCTCTGAAAAGAGAACATGAAAAACCACTCTATTTCTCCAGGAAATTAAAAAAAATTAAAACAATTAGATGTGGAGGTTAAGTGGATGCCCAGCTAAGTATTTCCCACACCTAGAGAAGGTGATCTTATTTGAGCTCAGTGGAAAGCTCACACTTCTTCAACAGATTTTTCGTTTTCTTTTACAGCTTTGAATATCTTCTATTTGAGAGGAATGTTAAACAGAAAACTTCCAGGAATTTTAAGTAGCCCTGTTATGAGGCTATGTTGACGGGGCAAACACATGTCAGGTCAAATTGAAACAGCCATTTTTAGTACTGTAGAGACAGGCAGAGTTCTCAAGCCCATGTCTGAACAGTATAAAACTTCTGTATTTTCTGCCGTCTTTCATAGATCTCATTTACACGCAACATTTCACAATTTCCTTTTCCAAGTTTTCAACATTTCAGGGTTACAACATTTTCTACATAACAGCACAGACCTACCTACAGGAAGTTGCCTGCTTTTGAAAATCTTTCTAACCTTTGAATTCTGTTGTACCTTCAAGACATTTATATCTTGCTTCCTTTTATGAGGAAAGATGTCCAGGATACACAAATCCAAGAACAAGCAATAAAGAACAGTGACAACTCTCTCAACACTGAGACTTTTTATTTCTTATTTTTTAATGACTTTCCTAGTAATTTATTATAATCCTGAAAGTGTATTTGTATGATGACTAATTCACCTAGTTTCCACTGATTGAATTGCAAGAGATTACTTCTGCAAATCATGGCTCTAGAATATATCCTGTCCAGAGATATAATGTCATGTCATAAATCTAGTCGTAGTAGTATTAAAGTCTGACTGATACACAATGACAGTAATAAAACATGTCTTTTCCATGTAGCTGAAAAACAAAAATATGCTTTTGAAAAACACAAGAGGTGACTCTACTCCTCACCAGACTGCTAATTCACAGTGCCACTACTTTTTACCTCTTATAGGAGCACAAAAAACATTCTTAAGAATACATCTACTGTTTTACTCTTCCTGCAGTGCTGCTGTACTGCTGGTAGTTCATACCATGGTTAACTCCTAATTCCTACAAGTGGAAATTTCACAATGTGGGGACAAAGCCAAATAATCAACAAATAAAAACTGTTCAGTGATACTTAAGCCTCAAAAGTTTAGAACTGTCAAATACTTCTCTATCCTTCACATTAATTGCAAGTGGGAACCATCTCTGCTATATCCCTGGCTTCGCCTTTTGTAAACTGATGAAAGTATCTGTCTAACACCACAAGGAAACAGCTATCTTGAACCATAAGCAGTAATTCACAGTTAAGGTCCTACATCTGTATCTGTCTATTTCTTCATCTTATATTTAAAGCCTAAAGCTGGAGGGGAGAGGGAACATCTCTTCACTCCGTGTTTGTCTCAGAGAGCATGAATGAAATTATGAGAACAAAATGCATCCGTCTGCAGCTTGAGCTTAGTTAAAGGAGGGACAAAAGGCAAAAAGGACAACATGGTGGATTGTGGTGCTAGCAGTGGTGGTGTGTTTGCCAACATCTAATTAAGGACTGAAACTATATGGAACTGGAGAACAGCTTTTCCAAGGAGGGAAGCTTCAGGCAGAACAGGTTTCTTGCAATTCTTCTACAGGTGCTTGGCAAAGATCCTGACCAGGAAAACTGTAGAATTAGGAAAGTGATATTTTCATAACAGAAGATATTAAAAGACCTTGTAAGAAGATATTGTCCAATCCCTCTGGAAGACATTCCATCCTTCTGGTGTGACAACTGCACCACTCAGCTTGGTGTCACCTGCAAACTTGTTGAGAGAGCACTTGATCTCGCTATCTATATCATCAATGAAAATATTAAAAAGTACTTGTCTCAGTGCAGACCCCTGAGGACACCACTTGTCATGGACATCCATCTGCATATTGAACTGTTGACCACCATGTCAAAATTTCAAAAGTTACTTAGGTTTGCAGGAGTCAAATAGATACAGATTCATAGTAAATTCAGGAGATTCCAGTCCTTGCCTGTCCTGTGGTATGTTTTTCAACACAATCATGTTCCTAACTCCCACTAAATTCAGGAGAAGTGGGTACCCTAGTTTGCACATCTGGTCATGGAGATTCAATTTCAGCCCGTATTTTTAACTTAACTCTAAACTTAGTTAAAAGGTTTGTCTTTATAAAAAATTCCGAGCAATAACTTGAATTATAATTTAAATAGAATTCTTCCCATTTAAAAATTTATTTTGGTTCATCTTAATCCTATTCTTTGTTAACTTTAAGCAAGCCAGTCACTAGTACAAAGTGTATACATAATCTTCTCCACCAGGTAAATCTTATCACTTTGAATCCACGTTAAAAGTCTATACCTCTTAATCAGATAAACCAACTGGCATATAGGAGACTAAAGCTCAGTAGCTTCATACTCCAAAGGGCTGCCCACCCAAAATGCCTTAACTGTGAATTTATATCTGCCTGATTAAATTTGGGAGTTGCAAAGGAAACATCTCCTTAGAGATGATCCTGAATGTCAAAGGACATGCCAAGTGTCACCAGAACTAGAAAAATCAATGCAATTCTTTCTCTGGTCTCAAGGCAACATTGTAATTTGCGGAAGGAACCGGGGGTGTCTAATGCTTAAAGAATGAAACCTTTACTTTTGTTCTTATATGCACAGTTCAGGATATTTTTTTCCTTTAAGGACATTGCCACAACATCGCAAACTTTGTGTTTACACACGTATAATCAAAACCTAAGGGACTTTATAGAAAGTGATTACAGGCTTTGAATTTGGTTACACTTGACAAAAAGCCCGCTTTTTCAGAAAGTGCATTCTCAGCCTGTTCTGAAATTTAAGTATCACCACTGGTAACTTAGTTTTTGGCAAAATCACCTCTGTGGGACATCTTTCTTAAAGATGAAAGGATGAAAGCATCACAGAGTCCTCAACTTAAAAAAAATTTGAAAGGTTATGACTAGTGAGGTTTTTTTATCAATTTCTGCCACCTTACACTAAAGGCCTAAAATAAAACCACCATGAAATAAATGGGACCTGAGTAAACATTATTGCTTTTCCTCTGTGCTCATATTTCTAATTGTAATGAGTTTCTAACTGAATAAAATCATCAAAAGGTCAGTGGGTTTTTTTGTCTTCTAAAGACAACCTTCTATAGTCACAACAGGATACAAAGAAAGGTTATCAATCTCAAATCCAAGGTAACACATCAAACATTTGATTATTTTTAAAAGATATATTTATTTAGATGGATTCCTTAAGCATTTTTATTCGTTTTTTTTAAAAACTAGTGCAACTTAATCATAGCTTCACATATACTGGATAAAGACTTAAAAACAAATTAGTTTCACTTCATCAGAATTAGTTTCAATTCATCACACTGTGTATTACTAATAAAAATTTTGATTCTTTTGAAATACAAAATATCTCTGGGTAAATCCTCACTTATTTGAGGTTTTGCTTTTTTATATCAAACATTTGTGAAAGGCATGACCAATAGAAGGGTACTATACTGAAAAGAGCTATTAATCATGTGTAACTTTAGAACAGACAGTATTTTTTTATCTTCTTGTTGTGCAATCCTGCCATTTTAGGTCAACAATTACTCCATTATAATTTCAAGTGGAAAAATATCAGGAGGAAACCACTCACAGTGGGGACAGATGTAAATGGAACAAGCACACATCAAATATTGTAATTGTTTGACACAAATACAGCTAATTTAATAAATGCGTGCTATGTAAAACATGTGATGCAGGCACCAAACAGTTGTTACAATTGAATATATGTTACCATAACAGCAGATCCTTGAGTAACTAGTCCTTTACATGCGCACTGACACCAGTTAACTCATGAACTGATGTTATTGCTGTGGCCTGAACTCCTGAAGTCTCAGTCACATAGCTGTCCCAGGCTCTGCACAGTCACTCATTATCATACCCAAAGAGTTTACAATTGAAGTCTGCAAACTAGATAAATACCACGTGTGTGGGGAAAAGCATTGTCTTAATTTCAGAGTATGAAAAATATTAAATGATTTATTCATTGCAACAAGATCAAGACAGTTAGTGGCAGCGATATGAAACTTGATTTCCTGAGTATGAGACCAGAACCTAAACCTCAGGACATCTATTTTCATCTTTATCTAAATATCTAACATGTATAATTTTCTTTCTCATGAGAAAAAAGTCTACAATGTTTCCATAGCTGCAACCGTTTTTGACCAACAGAGTCCTAAAAACTTTCAGGAACAGTCGGTTTCCCCATAGAACATCATATTAAAAGGAAATTATTTTGGCAAGAGCAGTTTGAAAACCAATGAGATGATAGTATTAAATCTACTGTGTTCAAGTTACAATAATTCATTGTGTTGGTCCAACACCACACACGGAACCAGCACATATGTAGGGTAATACATATATACTGCAATATACTGCAGTTAATTTCAAGATCATGCCTTGAATGATGAACATCCTTTTCCAAAGCAAAGTTTCTAAAGTGAAACAACGGAACTATTTGATGGAGTTTCTGATTCCAAAGGGTACAATCTCTTGAACCCAGTGATTTGGCAATGCTCTGTACCACAAGCTTAAGTCCTGTTAGCTTTGCACACTGACTTTGTAAAACCATACTTTAGTACTTTTGCGAAAATAATTCAGCAGCTATGCAGATGCTATTATTTTTATCTTTTCTTGAAATGAAAAGAAGTAGTATATAGCCTTTGAAAGAATTATGTTAATTTTGTGAAGCTTTGCATTTGAGCCATAGTAAACTGAGAGAGACAGAGCTCCTGCCTCATCTCTGCTTAAACTCATGTATAGTAGTAGAAGCTGGTATGTTTGGGGATAACTTCAGAAAGGACTTTCCTAAATCTGTCGTAATTTATGACCATCTCCGTTAAACCTGCATAAGACACATTAAGGAATCTATACTGCACTAGTTACTTATCCTGCTATAAACTGAGCTCTGATCTTTGCAGTCATTAAATAAGGGAACAAGTCCCAGATCTAGCAAGGCTTGGTTTCTATTTAATGATGTGTTCTGTTGTCAACAGCCTCTTCAGTTCCTTTGTATTTTCTGCATTTCTATAATACCTGAATCTGTCTCCCTATACAAATGCTGCAGTAGTTACTTTAATTTTTGCCAAACTGCTTTAACTTCACTATATTATAACAAAGCAATTTAATCAGTAAGTATTATACTTCGCTATTTTACATCAATGCACATTTCTTTTAACTTGAGACCCAGAAGCTGTGTTATATAGAAATCAAGCTTTCTGGTGGCAGACAGAAAGATGCTAAAATGCTTCACAGTGATTTCTTTCTATTGAATGCAAAACACAGCACACCTAAAAAGGGTAACAGCAAAAGTGCTGCATAGATGTTAGAGAAGAGATTTTTTTTTTTTACATTTTAGCTAATAATAATGCACAGATAAAACATGGCATTGCTAGTGGCATTCACAGAAGATGCAGGACAGACTTAGTATTTTGAACAATGTACAATGAAATAGATTAAAGCATACAGGTAAGCAGTCACTGCTGAGAGATGATCACTCTAAAATAAACAGAAGGTTTGATTCTGAAGCTTTGTACTTACCCCCAGTAAGCTGTTGAGCAACATTTGCAGGACTTGTGTGTTGCAACAATTGACTCGTAGCACAAAAGTGATGAGTGCAGTTTTTAGGAAGGCTTCACCATCATCCTAACCCCCTGTACTATTAATCACTAGTGATGAGATACACTGTTTAACATATTCGTACTTAAGGATTTATCACTGCATACTATTGTGAGATAAAATCAGCCACATATTAGACTGTTCCCACTGATAGGAATGAGGAAAGTTTAGCATAGTTCTGACACAGAAATGGATCTTACCATACATATTAAGCAATGGAATTTATGCTTTAAAATGTTCTTAGGATTTTGAATTGATAGAGTAGGTTTTGGTAGAAAGGAGAAGACCTTCATCCACAAGAATACAGAACTGCATTATCTGAGATATGTGTATGGAATTCGGTGTTCAGAACTATTAGATATGCATCCTTTGTCAGCATCCTAAAATCCACATGAATTCCCTCATGCACTGAAATTGCTCCAGGTCCATATTTGAACACCTGCAGAAGCCCACATCCCTTGTCAGATACCAGATATGGAAGCAGCATTTTCAAACTTAATCCAGAATGTTAAACCCAACTTGACTATTGTTTGTGCATAACTTTAAATCTGTTCGAAAAATCTTCAGAAAACCAGGATTTTTGCAGGATATTTTTGTCAGTTTGTCAAAATAGAAATATTTCTCAAGCAAAGAACAGGGTTTCACTGAACTTCAGAAGAAAGGCCACTGGCATGTTGCAGGAGAGCACAGGCTTCCAGGACCCACAACTCCAAAGCAGTCCCACAGTATGGCCTCCTGACTATTGGACATTCCACCCTGCCATTTCCAGAGACTCCAACTTTGTGAAAGTAGCAGGACTATCCTCTCTGCATTGTCAACCAAAAAGCTGCACGTCACATTTGGACTTCCAGCTGAGAAACAGGAAACTTGACACCTTTGAGAACTCGGTTTATGCCCAGGCTATGAGTCTTGAAACCTTGGGAAACCCTCTGGTACAAACAGCTAAAAATGTGGAAACCCTGGGATCTCAGAACCTACGAGACGGAACTTCCAGATTCAATGAATTTTTAAAAATGAATTTAAAGATGCTCTAATACGGTATCATTTACTTTCCCTAATTTTGGCCTTTCCTGTGGAATAAGTGTTCTGCCACTTGACTGTCTCTACTAAACCCTGCTATACTTGTATTGGATGAACATACCAATGTTTGTATTTTGTAGTACTTAATTTTGTGATATCTTAAACCGCATGATTAACTTTAAGAGCTGGGGGCAAATTAAGCAACTGTTACAGTTATATAAGCGACACCCTAGAGAGTCTCTATGAAGATATGTATGAACCCATACCCAGGCCATCCTCCCACTGATCAGCAGGATCCAATTTTAGCAGTGTGCTTGTCAGCTGCAAGGCCCCTCAGCAAAGCAAAGACACTCCTTTTCAAATGCCTTTGCTGTCACAGGGTGGTATCCACTTGTAGCTACAGAGAAAACACGGAGAAGCAAGGAGAGACAGATGAAAGGAAGAAAGATCAGGGCAATCCTTCATCAAATCCCTTTGATGTAAAAGGGAGATGTTATAGTTTGGGTATATGTTCAGGCAGAAAAGTAGGAACAGATTCTGTGATTCTGTGAAATAATAAGAAAACCATCAAGCATGTGGAAAAATTACAACTCTGCTCTTTATTCTCTATATCTTTTCATTAACAGAACACAATGTGGTTAAAATAGGAACATATTATAGAAAGTTGTCTTTCTTTTTACAGGAGCTCAGACATTTGCACTCCCTTCTGCACGTCATTTCTACATAACTGCATACAGATCAGTTACTTCTTATCTAGGACATATTCATAATTTCCTAGTAACACTTTCAAGATGAATAGAAACAGCACCATAATTTTGTCATCCCAATTAAATAACTCAGGGTTGCTCAAGTACTGATTAGTCTATGCTCTTGCCTTGCAGGATAAAGAATCACTCTTATTGGGCTTTTCATGGACCAGAACTCATCTGCAGATTGTTGTCCTTAACACAGTATCCAAATGAGAGAGCTTCTTAACAACGGGAAGTCTATTCACTAATATATAAACTCTCGTTGATGAAGAGAAA
This sequence comes from Piaya cayana, assembly GCA_013389865.1. Taxonomy (NCBI): domain Eukaryota; kingdom Metazoa; phylum Chordata; class Aves; order Cuculiformes; family Coccyzidae; genus Piaya; species Piaya cayana. The sequence goes on along the minus strand of WAAB01009214.1, from coordinate 5,543 downwards.
ATTACTTGATTGCCTGAGAAAGCAACTGAGTTAACACTCAAGTATGCAGCCATGCTGTGGTGGCTCATAGATTTCAGAGGGCAACACAGTCAAGTAGTTATTTCAATAAAGGCAGAAACACTTTTCTGAGTTTCTAAAATAAGAATGTTGTAAGTGAAGCACTTCAGATTGCTTTTATCAACAAGAAATGGCTCCATCCTGGGCAGGTAAAAGCAAGACATAAGCAAATTTATGCTGTCTCTGCTGACAGATATGAACCTGCTGCTGGCACATTACTCCATTTATTTTAGACTCCTTTGAAAATTCAAGCCCTAAAATCACTTGTGATTCCATGTCTCTTCCAAAATCCTATTTCTCTTCTCTTCAGCAGGAAGAAGGATGACTTCAGCAGGATAGGTGCAACACAGTCTCTCTCTTCTCCTGGTGCCCAAGAGTCACCTCGGACATGGTTTATGGCTTTGTAGTAACCCTATCTCTACTCACTGGGAGGTTTGTGGCAGTATCCAGCCAAGGATATCCAGCCTACTCTGCCAGCATGATCTGCTTTCTCCTAGAGAAAGCAAATGCTTTCTCTCTGCATCCTGTGAAGGTGGTTGAATGCTGTGGCAGTGGAAATTTCCTTGATCTTCAAATCACTATGTAGGGTTATGCTGCTTTGGCTCTGTAGCAATGTCCTATCTACAAGACGGAAAATGACTTTAGATATATATTTATAATTAGTGCATAACTTAGAGCATCAAGGATCACGATATGTACCTTTTCCCTTTCCAATCTGTCTTTTCTAGTTAAAATAGAGCTTTGAGGTATCTCATGGCAATAGTTGTCCTTGACTTTATGCAGATATGTGTCTCTCGGAAGGAGTCTTGATCTGTCATACTTAAACACTAACACAGAACAACCAGCAAAGCAGGAGAACTCATCTAAGTGCAAAAACCCACTGAAACACAAGATGGGTGCTGTTAAAAAACTCTGAGGTTTATGTGTCCACCACACTGGTTAGCAAAAGATTGTAGGCTGTTTTTGCCCCAGAGGGCTGAGAAAGGAAAAAAGGGAGGAGGGATAGTATAAGAGGAAAGTATTGTATTCCTGCCCTGGTTTTATACTTTCCCAGACATCTACTTATGGCCAGTATTGGAGACATATCTGACTAGATGAACTTCTAGTCAGATGCAGGGCAGTAATGGTAAAGTGTTTTGCCACTTAAAGTCTCTTTTACTTGTAAATCATAAATAATATTATAAATTTTATATTTATATTTTATTTACCTTTTGGACTTCTCTTGCCTCTAAAGACAAATACTGAAAGTAAAGTCTAATGAAAAAAAAGGCTGAGCAAATGGATTCTTTACTAACAGGCCTTCATAAAACATATTCTGTTAATTTTATCCTAATTCCAATGCCAAGGAATGGCAGGGCAACTGTGAGCTATATTAATTTACAAATAACAAGATATTTAAAAAAGACATTAAATCAAAAGGATGAAGACGAGAACAGAAAAGAATATTTAATCAATCTAGCTGGCAATTGCTCTCTCTTCTTCCTTGATTTTTAGATATTTTTCTCTCTACTTGACTGGATTTTCTCTGCTTATGCACATGCTTTGACTTTTTCTACACAATATGACATTGATGTGTTACTGCCTGACAAAGCAAGAAATTTTGAAGCCAGCTTCTGTTCTCTACAGTGAAGAGTTACTGAATTTTACCTCTTTTTTGTCAAATACAACAATTGTTTAGTACAGTTGTTGGAGCTACAATATTACAAGAATCAATTACATGAATAAGTATCATTTATTTTGACAAGAAAATAATTTTATTCCACTGAATTATCATATTTTTATTATCATTCTATTATTTCCATTTTTCTAACACACTGAACGGAACATCATTGCTGGTGTGCCATGTGGTAGGTCAAAGGTGACCATCTTGAACACAAGATCTTCACAACCAACTGCATTTCACATTTGAAACCTGCTGGCTCACAGCAGTTAGCTACAAGTTTCAGCAGTTCATAGAGGTAATACAGCCTCTTCCTGCAGCAGCTGCAGCAGATAGAAATAACAGACTGATGGCTGGAAGAGGAGGAAAACAATTGGGAACTTTTTAATTTTCTTTATGTCTCTTCAGGAGCATGCTGTGTGCTTGGTGGGGCTGCAGGAAGTTTATTACAGCACCTTTGGCACTGGCGAGGAATAATCAGTGCCAGGTGTCAGAAAGCAAAGCCAAGATCAGCCACAGCTGTGGCCACACCAGTGACAAGTGATGGTGAGGCACTGGATGCTAGCAAACTGGAAACTTCTCCAGAGTAGGCAAAAAACTTCCAGCAGCCAAAAGTCAATAAAACAGCTCCACTCTATCTATTCATAAAGCCTCCAGCGTAAGGATAGCAGGAACAGTGTTGTGTGTGTTCCTACAGGCCAAAACCAACCCCATTGGGGGATGTATAAAGTCCAGTTCAGAGAATAACTACTGAGCCAGGATACAAACACTGTCAGACCAAGAAGATGAGCTTTTTGTAACTATTTAGTGAAATATGTCAATAAAATGAATGTGGTTTTTTGTATCAGAAATGCAGTCCATTTAGTTCAACATTTGACCACCAGCAATCCAGCCTTTTAAGTCCCTGAAAAAACCTTCAGCAAGTACATACAGAAAAACCAACCTCTTTTTGTCCTCATACTACATCTTCTAACACCCAGAGTTAGTTTCTGGAAGAAGGAAGAGATTTAGTATTCTTCTTCCTAATAAATTTATTAGAATTCATTATGGAGTAGTTGATACATAGGTTTGTGTCATCTCTAAACACATTTAAAAGGATGACAAACAAGATCTTTGTATTTACCAATACTTTGTAGTATTCGCAATAATTTCAGCAGCTGCCTTGAAAGCATTTAAATTCCTCTAAATTGCTAAGGAATATTAATTCAATATGTGCAGATTTTCCAAATACTCCTCCTGTTAACTATATACTGTGACACTGATTAATGAGGCCAAATTAACAACTTCCAAATCTTAAATTATATAATTAAAGACAGTCACTGATATCTACATCTGCTGAGATAAAATTAAACCCATGATTTACAGCCAAGTTCTCTAAAGTTATACTGTCACAAAGTTAATATGGTGTTGAAGGATGGGGAAAAATATGCTATCAAATACTAATGATAAACTCAACTGCTGCTGAGACCAACGGGTTTTTTGGAGAATTTTATGTTGTAAAGTTAGCATGACATGTTGGTGTGGTTTTGGCTTGACTAATCAGATATTACAGGATTAAAATAATATTATAATTATTTTTTCCTGAGTGACAGGCATAAAGGCATTCAGGAAGAATTCAGTTCTCATAGAGAATGGGGCCAACCAGTTGTAAATATCTAAAAGAGGTAAGACTTTCTCATTATCTTAATGGACTAGGCTACCAGAACTAGCCAGATCTTTGAGTCTTTATTTACCTACCTGTACCTCTATATTCCTTGGTATTTCTTAGAAAAGATCCTAGGTCTCCACACATTTGGGCAACAGACAGCTCTTCTTACGTGAATGAGCACGTAACCTATAACCTCAGTTATGTAAGTATTCCATTTATTTAGATAGCAACATTTTTATTTTGTTGCAGTTTCTTTATATTTTTCATTTTCTGCTAGTCAAGAAATCACTGGGGCAGGGGGTTTTTTGCATATTTTCATTTCTCGGTAATTTCTTTTTTAAAGGGGGAGGAAAAACCCGTAAAATCTTTTTTACATGTTTATCCTTTACAAAATTGGCCCAGTAAAATACGTTACAAATAGTGATTCTAACAGGCAAGTGCATTTTACTTTTGATGTTCAGTCACCATTATAAATTTGCTTGCAGATCCAGCCCCCACTGAAATCCGTAATGATGTTGGCATTGACATCAACAAGGCCACAGTTTGATCCTCTAAAAGCTCATGGGTGTTTTCAAGCACAAGATATGAAGAAGATATGTTTGTGAGAGCAATAGAGAGGCCATACCTCCGTCTTGTATTCTAAATCTGAATACTAAAATAGTTTCTTCAAATACCACCAGGACTTAGCTGACAAAGACTTTGTTGGCAGCTACAGACATCATAGAATGAACCCTCCAAAATGTGTAGCAAAACTGAACCACCGCAATTAAATTTTCCATTTTCTGTAAAAAAGCTATTTTCTGCTAGCAGTTCAACAACAAAAAATGTACCTAATTACAATGAATCTCTGTGAAGCAGGGCTGAGAATCTTCAGATGCATGAGCACTTTTAATAGACTACCGACTATGCTGCTGCAGCAAAATACTGTCTGTCTTCATCATGGAGACCCAGTTCTTCTCAGTAAAAATTAAAACAACTGAGGGTGAAATGGGACAGTCTTATGCTTTTTGTTTATTTGTTTTTTCTTGACTTCTCAAATGAAGTAAGACACAGGTTAGATCAGAATGCAAGCAGAGCATTCCACAGGACAAATTTACATTGTTTAAAACTACAGTACCATTAAACTACCAGGTTTTGCAGCCACATGATCTTGTTTTTTATATTGTGCAAGCAAGAGCATTCCTGTTACAAGTGGAAATTAGTGAGCAGAGTGAGATCATACAGAATTGTAGGGAAGCCCTGCTGTGACTCGCTGAAAGAATGTTGGAATTGAAAGGAGGAGACATTAAATCTAATTCCCTGCTGCTCGCTCTCTTAAGGTACAAGCAGATCTCTACTGTAGGTCTTGTAGTTGCTATCAAAGTCTGTGCTAAAGGATCTTCTCCACCATAAAGCCACAACCAGCAACAGCGGACTACAAGGTTCTTGTTAAATTTAAGTACAATCCTGGAAGTCTTCAGTGAAGAATGATCTTCAGCTCTAGAAATTCTGAGTGACATTCTACAGGATTTCACAGAATCATAGAATGACTGAAATGGGAAGAGACCTCTGGAGGTCAGTTGGTGCAGTCATCCTACTCAAGCAGGGCCACCCACGTCTAGTTGCCCAGGGCCATGTCCAGACAGGCTTTGAATGTCTCCATGGATGGACGAAGATGGACACTCCACCGGGCAATCTGTGCCAGCACTCAGTCACCCTCACAAGAAAAATGTTCTCCTGATGTTCACAGAATTATAGAATCACAGAATCACCAGGTTAGAAAAGACTTCTGAGATCGTCGAGTCCAGCCATACCAATCTGCCACCGAACAATATCCTTAAGTACCTTATCTACCCACCTTATAAACACCTTCAGGGATGGTGACTCAACCACCTCCCTGGGCAACCTTTGCTAGTGCCTGAAGAACTGTTGTTGAAGAATAGCCACGAACATGCTGAGAGTTTGTGGGTAAAAATTAAATACAGAAGAACCAATGGGAACCTTGTTGTTAGTGTACACTACAGGCCACCCCACCAAGGAGAGCCAACTGATGAAGTCTTCTTCCTTCAGTTGCAGGAGCTTCACGCTTGCAAGATCTCATCCTACTCGGGGAGTTCAACCACTCTGACGTATGCCAGAAAAACAGCACGGCAAGTTGTAGGCAATCCAGAAGATACCTGGAGTGCATTGAGGATAACT
>WAAB01009210.1:40339-64198 GCA_013389865.1 Piaya cayana | reverse complement strand
CTGCAACACCCCTGCCTTGATTAGGTTAATTTAGAGATATTACATAAGTACTGTGACAACTATTCCAATAAGTTACATGATGCTCAGTGCCCTTCAGTATTTCCTTACGGATCCCAAGTAGATCTTACAGATTTTTGATGTTGACCTTTTTAGATTCATGACCTGAGCCCAGCCTAAGAGGCTTTTTTTCTTCCTAAATACTTTGCTGAAGTTAGTACTGCTTGCTTCTTGTTGCTTGCTTTCTTCGCTCTATTTGGAGGTCGTAATAGGACACTTTCTGTGTGAAATAACTTGTAATTATATAAAACGCTGGTGTGCCCAGGGGTGCTGTGTGCAGTTCTGCCCGTCTTCATCATAAAACAAAAGACACTGGAAAACTAGAAAACATACAGAAAACAGTGACAAGAATGAGATCTGAAGTAAGGAATTAATTCTATACAAGAAGAAATTAAATAGCCTTGTTCTTCAGATTGTTGGAAGCTGGGTGAGATGCTGCAGGGAGACACTGCCCTGTGCTTTTCTTTGATGCTTTCTCTCTCAGTATCCATTACTGGCCACAGTTAGAGATACAATACAGAGTGAAACAGGCCTTTGGTGTGAAATTCTGCAGATGCTTTTATGCGTAGAAAATCTGCTTGCACAACCTCCCTCACCTATGGGAATAAATGTATGTGAATTCGTGGAATGCAAGAGAACAGTTCAAAGTACGGATGCTGTGAAAGGGGAATCCTCAGCGGTAGCAACTGGAGGATCTTTCTGCAAATGCCAAGTGTTTGGTCACTGATGTGGATACTGTGAGCAATGACACTGAGCCTCCTTTCAGGATTAATTTTGTAGTGCTGCCTAAGTGCAGGCATTTGTCTGTGCCTCCTGCTCCACATAGGGATGCAGTATACTAAACTGCTAGCACTGGGGCTTCTAGAACTATTCACAAATTACTGTGACTAGCAAGCTCAGTTAAATAACACAAGGCTCTTTCCCCACCTCCTCTGCTAGCTGGGTGTTAGGTATGTGCTGTTTAAAAGAGACAGAAGAAATGAAGTAATAGCTGGCACCTCTCTGGCGTGGAGCTGCCATTAGTCAGCTGTGGAGAAAGCAGATGCTGCTTGGTAGAGGATTCCAGCAATATAAAAGCATTAACAAAGCACAAGACAAGCCATCTTTCTTTGGCCATATGAGGTCCTAATCAGCCCTGAGACAATGGCATTTGCCATGGGAAAACAGTGAAGTGCACTCGTGCCAGCACATGCCAGCAGTGGACTTGACTGTCTGCCAGATATCATGACCAAGAAGGGACTGGCTAAAGGGTTATGAGCCACAGGTGGTCTTGAAATTGAAAAGAAGGGAGTAGAAGCAAATAAACAGCAGCTAAAGTCAGTATTGACTGAGAAGCTTTAGACTGGTAAAGTCAGAGGTATCAGGCTGCAAAGATGTCATACTCGAAGAGACAAAGAGGGGAACAGGAATTGTTATAAACAAAAGTGTCTAGGTCCTTAGAGCTGACTCTCAAAGGCCTGACATCTCTGCCTTTCTGTTCTCTGGTTCCTGAAGCCAGGCTACTGTCTGTCTGGTGCAGTCCCACATTTGGATATAGAGCATATCCTTACATCATATTCAGAAACATATGCAAGACAGATAGACCTTCAAACAGATAGACCTTCCCTGCTAGGAAGCTGCTGGCTTTCCAAATGAGTCCTCTCCTCAACCACAGCAAAGTGACATGAAAGGCTCACAGGAGAGTGACTTTGGAGACATTTTTTTTTGCAGGGCAGGGCTGTTGGACACTGAGCACAGCAGTGAGGAGGCATGGACACACTCAGAGTCAGTAATATGTCCCCAAATCCTAGCTGGTATCCTCATCCCTGCAGAGCTCAACCCCATCCTCACAGACCTTTGGCCTTTTTCTCCTTTTGGGAAGGTGATATGGTCTGTCTGTCTCTCCTTACACCACTGCACAAGGCAATGGTAGGATGCCATACGTTCATATCCTTCTGCTGCACAGAGCGGGGTAGGAAAAGGGAGGAAGATCTGGCACAGTGCTCAGAATGGTTTGTTCTTTGCAGGGCTGCATTTCCCACAAAGAACATGGCAATAAATTTTAAATGTAACAAATGTTCACTCTCACTGAGATGGATCATCTCCTGAATAAAAAGTTAGGCTGAAAAGAAAATTGAATATTCATTTATACTAAAAGACTGAAGAATCACTCTAGCAAATATAAATGAAAAAAACCCTCAAACACCTCTTTCCCACAAAGCATTTGAAGGCTGCCTTATAAACAATTCAAATTGTTAAACAAAACTTTGTTGCATCTTTACATGCACAGGTACAATTGTAATTGATTTCTAGGANAGAACATGGCAATAAATTTTAAATGTAACAAATGTTCACTCTCACTGAGATGGATCATCTCCTGAATAAAAAGTTAGGCTGAAAAGAAAATTGAATATTCATTTATACTAAAAGACTGAAGAATCACTCTAGCAAATATAAATGAAAAAAACCCTCAAACACCTCTTTCCCACAAAGCATTTGAAGGCTGCCTTATAAACAATTCAAATTGTTAAACAAAACTTTGTTGCATCTTTACATGCACAGGTACAATTGTAATTGATTTCTAGGAGGTACAATGAATAAAACAAGTGATATTTCTGTTGAACAATGAAATGCTTGCACACGATGTAGACAGACATGTTATATTTTGAACTAAAGCAAAACTCAACAATTAGATTGTATATATAATTGCCCTAGGAAGAGTCAAAGAGGGAGTTTTTCCTACGTGCTGTTGTTAGGAGATTGGGATCTTCCCTTTCTCTACAAGATGCATTAACCTCTGCTGCAACTCGTTGTGCAAGTACAATTCTTCTTTTGATCCATTAGCAGAATATGCAGAAAGTAGGTCTATCTCACTGCCAGGCTTAGTCACATTAATCCTGGCACTTGTCATTAGGCATTTACATGCAATGTTATCCATCCTCTGTGTGTTTTCCTAGACAACAGAGGGTCAGAATACATATTTATCACCCAGGATAAGCAAATTCTTACTCTGTTGAGCACTCCTGTAGTTGAACTGAACCCCGTGAGCCACATTCCTAATTTGATTGTAGAGCAGGTAGACATTGTGAAGAAACAAACCAGACTGGTTCCTTCAGGCAAATTCTGTTTCTGATAACGTTTGCAATAATGTTTTAAAAATAATATTTAATGTATCTAGTATTAAGGAGAAGTGATGATCAAAACTTTCAGATTCAAAAACATGACTCACTAGGCAGAGTGCACAGAAGATACCTGCTTAGAGTAATCCTAGTATTTATAGTTGTTGTACTTCTTTTGTTATTTCTCTAATATAATAGTTCTGTAAAATATTAAGTTTTCCACCACAAAGGAAAGAACTCCCCAACAGCTCTAAATAATTTGATTATCTTTTAAAGCCAGCTTAACCTTTCTTCTAGCTCAAACAAACAAAAAAAAAGCATATTTTGAATATAAACATAATATNACCTCCAGGGAAGGTGAATCAACCACCTCCCTGGGCAGCCTGTTCCAGTGCCAATGACCCTTTCTGTGAAAAGTTTTTTCCTGATGTCAAGCCTAAATCTCCCCTGACGGATCTTGAGACCATTCCCTCTTGTTCTGTCCCGTCATTTGGGAGAAGAGGCCAGCACTCTCCTCTCCAAACCTCCTTTAAGGTAGTTCTAGAGAGCAATGAGGTCTCCTCTCAGCCTCCTCTTCTCCAGGCTAAACAATCCCAGCTCTCTCAGCTGTTCCTCAGAGGGCCTGTTCTCCAGCCTCTTCACCAGCTTCTCTGGACTCACTCCAGAGCCTCAACATCCTTCTTGTGGTGAGGGGCCCAGAACTGAACACAGGATTTGAGGCACGGTCTCACTAGTGCACGTTTGATTGCTGGTGGGCTTTGACCACCCTTCTATGATGGAAAACCTTTACAAAGTGAAGAAATTTGAGTTTATACTGGCATAACTGTGCAGTGCCACTGACCAAAGTGAGGCTGGTCCTGTGTCAATTATGTCTCCACTCTATATCTGCTCTTTCATTCCTTATTCATAATACTTCCATACCAAAGCTTGTTTTATTGTGTCTGTTATCACCATTAGACTTATAAGCCTGCATTTATTCAGGCCGTTGCACTTCTTTTTTTTGAAAATAACCATACAACAGTGGTTTTCCCTCCATTCCCAGAGCCTCTGTTACAGTTTCAGTAGTTATAAAAGCTATTAAAAGAGAGTCAGCTATTGCTCTCCAAGCAACGCTGTGAAAATTTATGTGAAAATTTTACAGACCTGCTGTTTTAATGTTTAAGTTCAGTAGGTTTTACTTCTGGTGTTCTCTTTAGATAATGTTGAAAGTAAGGACATGAAATAAAAAATATGATCAGTATTTCTCTTCTGCCTTCAAAATAAAGATCCTAAGTGTTACACTTCTGACCATTCCCTGACAGAAGCAGATTTGTAATGGTTACTGGCATTTCTTTTCCTACTACTGGATAACTAAAATTGTAAATTTTTGTCCTGTAACCAGAGTGTAGTAAGACCTTCATTGATACACTCTACCTGTATTCCTTAGCAGTTAATTTTTTAGTAAACCCCCTACATTACTATTTTAATAGCTCTTTTTCATCACTTGCTTATTATTTTTTTAGATGAGAAGACTCTCCTTATCTTGAAAAGCAACTAAAAAAAGTGAACTGCTACTAAAAGCTGCATCAAATTACCAAGGCCAAGTTTTTAACTACTCCCAACTTCTCTAAAAGTACAGATTGCATAAGACAAAATGTTGCAGGGATAACAGCTTTTCTATATCTGAAAATTTTATTTTGCACATTTGCTTAATTCCTATGATGAGAACAAAGACCCCAAACCGATTACAACCCAAACCCACATTTATTAAAAGCGAATGAATATAGTTAGAGATGAAAGTATAGTTAGCATGTTAAAGGGTTAAAATAATGAAAACAAGGATTATAAACTTAAAATACTTAATTGCCACATGCGTGAAATAAAGTTAGATATGTGAAGGTACGGAAACGCACACCAAAGTCACAAACCTTTGCTGGGCTCTATGTTACAATATCATGATAGAAACAAGATTAATCTTTAATGTTGTGGTTAACATCACTACAGGCTATGTAGTTTCACAAATTCTTTTTCAAAGCATCAAAAACCTGGAAAGAATCCGTATGCTGTCAAATGTATGATGTTGCATTTTGCATAAGGTCTTTGCAAGTATCGGGAACACTTTTTCTCTGTGCTAGTTTAACTAAAATCAATGTCCAGGGTGCAGCTGTTTCCTCTCAGCTTGCTTTGATGTTGGAGATACTATTTCTGTTTGGGTTTTTTTGTTTTTTTTAAATGTTGTTTGCAAGAGCTTTGCAAATGAGAATATCAAAGAATAAAAACATCTGATCCTTTTTTGAGGAGAAAGATAGGCCAAATCAAACAGAACAAAAATAAACAAAAGACTCTAAAATGTAGCTTCAGCAGGCTTCTTTTACATATGTTATGATTATACCCCCACCTTGCAGTTTCCCCACAGTGTTGTGTCATCCTGTGCTGAGATTAGGAACAGTTATCAGGTAAAGAAAAGGATATCATGGATGTAGCAAAATAATTATGAAGTCCATGTATAGTGATCATTTATATCTTGAGAATATAAAAATGATAAAAAGTCTGATTATACTGTCAGTTACTCTGTTAAAAGCTTGTACAACCCTCTTACTAAATTCGATTCATTCTTATATAATGAACTGAAAGCCGGTATAACCATAAAGAAGTATTATTAGTCATATTTATAATACAAGACAATAGCAATTTCATATTCTTCATGTAGAACTTCACTGTATTTGTATTCTTCAGAACATCTGTCACAGATGAACATACTCCATTTTACAGATGAAACAAGGTTTTATATATAGATATATTATAATTATAATAAAACATAGAATAAGATAACAGAATCATGCAATAACATAGGTTGGAAAGACCTCCTGTTCAGAGCCGTGGTGCCTTTGAAGTGAAACCTAGCTCTGAAATTAGATCAGGTTGCATATGGCCCTTTCTGGTCGAGTTTGGATTATCCTCTAAAGAAGGAAATTCCATAGCCTCCCTGGGCAACTTCTTCTGATGTCTGACTACCTCACTGTGATGTTGTTTTCCTAATATCAAATCAGAATATTTCTTCTTTCAACTTAAGCCTATTGACCATTGTCCTTTGCTGTCCACCCCCAAGAGGAATCTGGCTCTATTTTCTGTGTAACGTTCTGGTAGGTAGTTGAAGATAGTGATAAGAGTTGCTCTTAGCCCTCTCTTCTTAAAACATCCCTTGTTGCCTCATATATATGAAAAGATGATTGTTTCTACTTCTTTGTGGTGTACGTTTCTAAAAGGACATTTTGCAAGCCTTCCTCCATTAAATACCAAGTGGTACAGACCATTCTGCTAAACCTGCGAGTCCTTAAAAGTGTATAGAGCTAAATAAATTCCCTTTAGCCCCATATTGGTAATCTAATGATGGTGCACTCAGTAACATGCTAAACTTTGATGGCTGTACCTCATTTTGTGTTCAATAAAAGATAACATGAGAGATCATTAGAGTAACTATGTCAGATTAAATGTATTTTCTTGTACAAAAGTCAAGTCCCTTCAGGAATCATTGCAATTTACTTTGTCTCCTGGAGAACAATAATTTCCCGCTAGACCCCAACACAAAGGACCATTACAAAATGTAATTCATATTTCATATGTTCAGAAATGTTCAGCACAAATTACAAATGGAGACTTTAGTGAAGTATTTATGTTCTGTTACCAACAAGATATGTATAAGTAATATGCGTCCCAGGGCTCCAGCCTACACTGCTTACATTTATTTGCTACAGAGTGCACTTATACTTTGCAGTTAAACATAAGGTAAGTCATGTTGCTTCTTTGAAAACATAGAAAAGTGCAGTGGACAAAAACATTATTGTTTCTGAGATTTTTCAGCAGCTGCAGAATGAAGAAGGTGCTATATATCACTTACTTAACTGTTAAAATAGCAAGATCCTACACAAACTTCAGTAGATTCTTCTTGTAACTTCACCTTTTACCCTGAAAAGCTTGAGGTTATGTGGGTGCATTTAAAGACCAAAATGAAACCCTTAGATAGGGTCAGTGAAAATCATTGAATCCTATTTTGAATACCAGCACAGGTACATTTACTGGTAAAGAAGTGACAGGCAGGTCTTGTGATCACCCCCCACACCCCCACCCACACCCCCCCACCAGGTGACATTTCCACTAGAAGGGGTTAAAGTTTTGGTTTGTGATTAAGCATTTTCTGTGTGAGGACAGCTTTCCATAGTGCTCAGAAGATGTAAACACAATGCTTTATTGCTAAAAATGCATAGAGCTTGTGGTCTTGGAAACAAAAACCACAGGTCAATAAAAAATCCATGTGGCAAAGTTTTTCTGCAGAAGGGTTTAAACAGAATCGCATATATTGAGAATTTTAAACTGTTAAATCTGCTAGAGAGGGCCAGAGTACGAGCTTCTCATGAAAAAGTAGTTGTCTTTTTATTAAATATTTTATTTGATAGAAACTAATCCATCCAGAAATCATATTAATCATATTCTATTAGGTAGAATAATCAGAAAAATAATTTTCTGTTTCAGGATTATTCTGCTATTCTTATTGTGCTTTCTTAAAACTGTAGCTTATAGTAGTTTTAGGAACAGGACAGTTTAACACTTCATTGGCAACTGAGTTTTGCAATTCTTTAATTTCAGTTTCAAACAACTTGTGAGTGCTGAAAAGTATAGCAAGACCAAATCAGGAAAGCAGAGAATCTGACAACTATAATCTCATATTTTCATTGCTAAGCAATTATAAATTCAAGAAAGTAGATACCTCATCCTGCAATATTAATTTTGACTCACACAGACTAGCTGTTACTGTCACAGCATTTTCCCTTCATTCAGGTGAGTCATCTATCAGGGACCACATTACCATTTCTCTTCCAAGAATATGACAGTCAGTAGTGCAGCCAAGCAGGAGGGTGGTACCGTGCCTAATTCCTACATCTCATTCTGAACTTTACTCTCAGACTGTATAAAACTGAGAGACAATCTCTCCCAATTTGCCCTCTGCTCCTACATTGCTCCTTCTTCTCCCAAGGCATCAGTAGTATCTGTGCATGTGTTTNGATCCAGTGGGTCTTTCTAACCTGGTTATCCTATGATTCTATGAAATTACATGCATGTTTGTCTTTGTGTGTGTGGGCCAGTTTGAAAATAAATCTCAGAGAGTCTGGATGAGCATGGAGGCACAGCATTCAGGAATATTTGTGACTGATATTTTGTGGTTTGTGGGGGTACACGGCCAAGATAATATCACTTTCTTTATCTGGGCATGCTGACAACTCTAGTCCTTCCCTCGCACACACATGCCAGAGCTGGTAATCGTTTGCTAATCTCCTACAGATCTTCCAGGGAAAAACGGCTAATAAAGTAGTTCAGCATAAATGAACAAAAGAAGACCAAGTTGCACTAGAAATGGAAACAGTACTTAGACACCTACCAAGTTATTATCTCCATTCATGCTGTTTGTATTTTTGAAAAGATTTGGAGAAACTGGAGAAAAGTATCACAAGTTGAGGAGCTCTAAAAAAACCTGTAGAATATGAAATCTGAAGAGCTGAATTAGTTTTGAAAAGTGATATGAAGATAGTATGACTAAAGTGAGAAAATATACAATAGTAAAGGATTTAAAAAAAATCTAGTGTATAAATATATAATAAAAAATGGAAGTTAAAGACAGGCAAATTCAAATTACCATGGCAAGTAATGGATTCTCTATTTTCATGTCCGAAGTTTATGGATTCCTGAAACACATTCTTTTATTCCACAAGAAAAATTTTGGGAGAAAGTTAAGGTGCTCAATCTTGCACCTGTCCTGCAAATAGGAGAACAATGTTATCATCACATAGGTGCCTGTAGTCTTAAATTTCTATGGTTGATGGAGTTGAGAATATTGAAGGGGAGCTCAGTTATTCCTATGCAACAGAAGTGAGAATCTTTGAAAAAGCATTACTGGTTACATCTGCAAATTAAAAATGTGCTTGCATTTTAACAACAGTAAATTAAAACATGCTTACATTTTAATAAGATTTTTTTTTACTGAACCAGAATATCCATGTACATTTGCTACAGTGTAATCATAGTGCAAGACAATAGTGGTGATTTCTGTCAGGATGAAGAACACGTGGTGTGGGGTGACACAGAGGTATAAGCAGTTTTGCAGAAGATTAACAACAAAAATGTGGAAATAGGTAAATAAATATTATTAAATATGGTGTTATATAGGTATTCCATGTTACAAAGAAGTAAAAAATCTCTTTCACTGAAGTGTTGCTGCTAAAACAGGAGCTGATAGCATTTTTTACTTTATTTCAGTTAGTGATAAGCATATGCAAGTGAAATAGAAAACAGAAAGAAGGCTTTGTTTAGTGATAGTCAATTAGATTTTAGCTAAATGTAAGGCTAAATATTAACAGATCAGTAGCTCAGTAAGAAGACAAACCTGAGTAAACAAAGGGAACTGGGATATGGATCCAGGTCTCAGGGCCTTCAGTGTCAAGACCAAGATGCTGATGCTATTAAAATTCATCTCAAACAAATGGGAAAAACATCATGGAAAAGGACTACAGAGCTAACTGCATGAGTAATCATCACAAGAAAGATGTTAAGAATAAAACCAGACTCAACACGAAGTAGAACTTGCAAAGAACAGAAAAATAAATAATAAAGGACTAAAGGAGAGGAAGTAAAGCCTCTGCGCAGTAACTATTTAACTTCTAGATGGAACACATTTTTCACTCAAAACTAAGTGAATTCTTTGATCCAGTTTCAAATAATGTGATGTTTTAGTGGGAGCAAAAGGAAGATGGGAAATGTTAATAAGATCATGGAAACATAAATATCTTCAATGGACGCAGGAGTAACACTCAAGAAACATTATTGCATTCAAACTGAGGGAGATCAAATAAACTTACATTACTCAAAGAACTGGCAAAGGATCCTCCAGTTCAAGTATCACCAGAGAGATTTGTTAACAGTCTTGCAATCAGATGAGGAGAAGGATATTGGGGTATGAACTGGTGTTGGGACGACTGAGAATGTGATTAAGAAATAGTGAATGCAGTTCTTGTTTTACAGAATGAAAAAAATGTGACCTAAACCAGTTGCAGGCCTGGAAACTTCATCTCAAGGGTATATTATACTTTATAAGAATTTCTGAAAGAACGGATGAAAAAAATATAGAAAGAAAAGAGAAAATTGTATGAAGCGCAATAAGAACTAATCAAAACAGTCCCGTGGGACTGACCAGTTGAGATTGATGTACAAACAAGCAGAGTCAGTAGATTTTATCAGTTTGATTTCCATTAGTGGGGCTTAAGAACTGTTGTGTGGGAAACCTCAAGCAAAATTGAAAAAAAGGGAGTTATTGGAGAAAGTGTAAGGGAGGTAGAAATCAAGGAAAATTGATGAGTGAAGAATGGAATGGGTAGTGCTGAAAGGGGCAAGTAGAAAAAATGTTATTAGCTAGGCTTGTGAACTTTGGAGTTATTTATTAGTTTCATGAATGAACATAAGAATTGTATTAGGTTTATTCTGCTGACACTGGTACAAAGTCAAGTCTGTCAATACTGAAAACTTCTGGAACACTACAGCGATGGGCATTGTGCGTGGACAAGGGCTAGTGAAATTGCATGTGGACATTTCTTCTTGTCATTGCAAAGCTTTACAGACTGTACTGTAGGCAATTCTTCTCACCCACGCCCAGAAGCGATGAACTGAAACTGGAGCAGGTGCACAGAGAGGCTGGTAAGAAGACTTGAAAGACAGAGAAGCCATCTTTATGGAAAGGGCATTGCAGAAGGCTGTCTTGTTTATCTAGGTAGATTGCAGTGCGGAGGAGGTTATGATTGGGATCTATAAATATATAAAGGCTGTAAACACAGTGAAGGGAAATAACTATCTAAATTAAAAGGCAATGTTGGCGTAAGATGAAATAGACATAAAAATATTATAAATGCATTTAGACCTAAAATTAGAATAAGGTTCCCAAGCATTATTGCAGTTCTACCACAGAAGTGGTTGCCATTAAAAAGATCTAACTTTGAAATGAAACCAAATACATTTATGAAACCAGTTTTAAGATACAGTTGTTTTTGATATCAAGGGCCAGAACTCAAGGAACAATCTAATTCTATGATCCAGTGAACTATATTTAAGATCTTTTTTAGTTACAGGAACACATACACAGCTATGTACCTTCCTCTGCATAAGCACCTGTGATTATTAAGGGACAAAGTAGATTTTTTTTCTTTTTCCGGAGTGGGAATAGGATTGAAAAAAGTGCATTTTTTTCACCAAAGGTATGCAGTCTCTGTCATGCTTTCTACCACTGCAGCTCATGAATATATTTCTTTGCTTTTGGAGGTATTTGTAGTAGAAGTAGCTTGTTTCACTTGAAAAAAAAGCCTATTAAGGCTTGGCTGAGGAGCACAAGTGTAATGTCAGACAGAGAGGAGGCATTCCATACAGACATGCATTTGATAGAAAGTAGGAACTCCGGGGCAAGATGTGGCTGACAATGTAGTTCCTGTATCTTTTATAGCTGGACTTGTCACACACATGGTGTGATAGCCCGTGGAAAAGCATCAGGATGAACTACAGATGCAGGATTATTTGTAGAACTCTGCCTTTCACATAAGTTAAGGTATTGTTAGAAGCTGTGAGGACTATGAAGTCAATATCAGCTGTGAAGGACTACTGAGGAGGGTAACCATTGCATCTGCTGTGATCAGAGGAATAATGGAAAAATAAATGTGAGGGCTAATGTGGTTTTCCCATTTGAAAACTGTTTTGTTGTTGTTTCTCCATGGATACCGTGCTTGTAGTTTAAATTCTAGCTGAACTTTTTGGTTAAATTGTTAATGTAGTCCAAGTATGTCTTTGAGGACATCTGAATGAGCAGCAGTTTTAAAGGCAAGTTACTTATTTCAGTATTGAAGTATGGGAATAGAAAAATATCTGCAGGCAAATATTAAGAAGAGCAGGGATTAGACTTTCCCTTTTACCAACTGCAGGTTATTGATTCTGCTCAGATATTTCAGGTACTATTCTAATAAATCTGCCATCTCTCAGGACTACCTGTCTCCACCTGAACTGTATGTCATGCATTCCCTTCCACTCCTTTGCGTGTACAGAAGTGATTCTTTTCTGCAAGCTGATCTGCCCCAAACTTTATAACTGTTTTTGCAAGTTTCAGCTGGAAGTAGCTATTCACCTGTTGGCATTGGTGCCAGGGCAAGGCACACAGCAGAAATGTGCTCTCAATTCACCTGATCAGATGAAAAGATCACAGATCCCTGTCTGTAGTTCAGTCATTCACTTCATTAACTCATTGTATTCACACAATTCCTCTCTCTTACTGTGGGGAGAACAGGCAAATCTTACTCTTAAGCACTGTCCTAATTGCTAAGAGAAGGAATATTTGGAAAAAGGAGAAAAGACTTCTTCATTTCTTATCTTTACAGCATTTCCTTTTCTAGCATAAACAAACATTTTTGAAAGCAAGTGAGAACAACGTACAGTTCATTATGCAGGCACCCCTCAAGTCATTCCCTCAAGTTTATGCTTTATCATAATGATTTCAGACAAAGTGAAACTCTTCCACCTGGGCACACTGGGAATATGGTGCCTGAAAGTGTATTACAGGATAACGGTTAGATGCTCTTCAGCCAAGTACAAAACTCTAGCTCACACCCTCCATGCATGTATTACAGCAGCTCTATATATAAAATGCCTCTTACCTTTCTCAACATTGCAAACATATCAACTAGTTTAGCACCCAATCCAATGGATCATCCATTATTTTGTGAAATCATGATTGTAATAGGACAAGGACAAGAAAAATATTTTATATGACTTTCAACAAAATGAGTAGCTGGATTTTTCTCTCAAAATGCCTCTTTTGTGCTCTGTGCTTCTGCTTAAGTGAAAAAGTACCCTAATAGTTAAAACAATCAGCTTGAAGGCAGCAAATTTAGAAGATTAAAAAAATCAATGCCCCCTAAAAGATAAAAGCATATATTTATTTTGGGAATGACTGCAAGTATTTCTAAGGCATAGTCAGAACAAGAAAGAGGTTGCAAACTATAAAGAATAATAGGAAACCTACTCTTATTTAAAAGCAGCAATTAGAAATCACAGAATCCTAGAATCCTAGAATAGTTTGAGTGGGAAGGGACCTTAAAGATCATCTAGGTCCAACACCCCTGCCATGGGCAGGGACACCTCCCACTAGATCAGGCTGTTCAAGGCCCTGTTCAAACTGTGCTTGAACATTTGCAGGGATGGGGCATCCACAGCTTCGCTGGGCAGCCTCTGCCAGTGCCTCACCATCTTCATAATGAAGAAATTCTTCATAATGTCTAGTTTAATCTTGCCCCTCCAAATACATTTGGACTTCTGGGCCGTGAGTGCAAATTGCCAGCTAATGTTGAGCTTCTCATCATGAGCACTCTGCAGTTCTTCTCTGCAGGGCAGCTCTCAAATGCATCATCCCTGNTATCCACTGAACAGTCCACTCATCAAATCCATATCTTTCCAATTTAGAGAGAAGGATGTTGTGGGGACTGTGTCAAAGGCTTTACAGAAGTCCAGCTAGATTACATCCACTGTTTTCCCCATGTCCACTGCTGTGGTTACCTCATCATAGAAAACCACTAAAAAAATGAAAGAAGGATAAATGTAGAATATTTTCACATTATTGCCAAGGGGAATACAGAGGCAATATCAAAGCTGATTACCTGGAACCACAGGGAGATGTACAGGGCTTTCGTATTCTTCTCCTGCATTAGCATACTAAGGCCCTTGACCTTAGTATACAAAATTAGTCCTAGAGATCCAAAATGACTGCTTGTAACTTTTCATGTGGCAGTTACAGTGACCAAGAATAGCTGTGCAATGCTGCTCATGAGAGAATGATCTTGGATCTCCCCGGTAAGACAGATACTGGTGCAGTTAAATTACTAGAACTTGGGACCACATGGTACAAAATGATGAAGTAACTGGGGTTTATTCTCAACAAAATTACAGTGAAAAATAATCAGTTACTAGTTCTGCACAATCCATGGTGATCCAAATGGATTTTTTTTGTTACTTCCTACAAAGAAGATCAGAATAAAGAAATGTTTTATTGAATAAACACACATTCCAGTAAATAATTCAATGAGCCACGTTTCGGTCTCATGCACATCTGCTGTAAATATCAATATAGGGTAAAATCCTTTTGACTTTATCTAACTGAAGCCAATTTTAGTTAGTTTGTTGGGGCTATTTATCCTAGATTCGCCTAAGAATATATAATAAATACAAAGTACAACCTAATATGAATAAGTCATTCCTACTAGACACTTGGAAACAGAAAAAAAGGAAAAAAAATCTGTTATTTGAGGGAAGAAAAAGAAAAGCTATTTTGTATTACATCCCTTGATTTAAATAATACAGTTATTATTAAGAATTATACTCTTTTATTTTGAAAATGAGTGTCTCTTTAAATGATACAATAAGGTGGTGAATGTTTTACAGTGCATGCTAATGTTGTTCCATTGCACTATACATTTTAAAATCATATTGTGTGAGTCTTTTTTACTCCACATTTTTCCTCTTTCCCTTGCCTCTTTTGCATAATATATTGGTAAGTAATAAGAAGCAGCACTGCAGCTACAATTTAACGGCAAACACAACTGTTTATTGAACCAGATACCCATTATTAATTTAACAACTGAATACAAACGCTCCGGGCAATCAGTGCAATAATTCTGTTTCCTTGATTACTTAAGGTTTGCCATTGGCTTCACTGGAAGCTTAATCCAACCCTCAGAGGGAAGAAGTGCTGCTTTTTAACACTTGTAAAGAAAGTACAAGTACCGGCATAATTCAGTTATCCTCCATCCATTCCCTCTATCGCCTTTTATAGACATATAGACACATCTCTCATGTGGTGTTAGGAAGAGATTAAAACTATTCTCCTTTTCATAATTTCCCCAGTATTTTACAATTTAATTGGAACGTGAAATCTGTGCAGTAAAAAGGTTACAAGTAATTTTTCGTATTGAGTTCTTGGAGTTCAGAGTAAGTGAAAAAAAAAATCCCATCTTTCTCTTAAAAGTGTATCACCCACTTTTTCAAGAAAGTATTGTATCATTCAAATTAGAGCACTGCATAATGGGGCCTGTAAAGATGTGTACATTTCAAAGATAATCTGGGGAGAAAGGAGTTACACCAGAGATTAATTTGGCCCAATGAGACTCTAGAGGGCAGTCTTGGTATAGTAAAAGAAATATGTATTTTTCTGTCACTAGAAACCTCAACCATGAAGAGTCAGTAGAAAATGTCTTAAAGATGTGACTATTTTTAAAGAAGATCTTAGCAAAGTTGTTTAATTTTATATGAAACATGAATACTTTTTGATGTAAGATATAATTCGCTATGATATGATGTAATTAAAAAAATCAGTATATTTTTATTATTGTTAAGTGGCATTCTATAAGGTGTAATGAATACATCAGAACAAAAAATACAAAATATAGTTTGCTCCTCAGCTTTAGCTGGTTCAAGCACCAGTCAATTCATATAATGCATTTGCATCAGCAGTTTAAAACTCTACTAAAAGTCTACTAGAAGTCCTTTGCTTAAAGAGAGTAGAAGAAAATCCAATATATAGTGCAGATGCAAATTTAATGTCAGTTTTTAAAAGATGTGTTTTACTTTATAAGTAATTAATCTTTATACACAAGTTTTGACTATTGTCGGCAGAAATCAAAATTGCGTGCCTTGTAAATTTTTAATGGAGCAATTCTTAGATTAAAAAAATGCATTAGTCACTTTGACTATGTTTAATATTTTAGAAGAAGTTGTTCTGCAAGAAAACAAATCATTGGTAATGAAAAACAATGTGCAGCTTGTAAGTACTTACTGTGCAAACTTTTGCAACATGTAACCTTTGTTTCTTTGCAGGCGAACAATATTGCAGGCTTGTTTTAAAATAGGAACTTGCTTTCCTGGTAAGACTTTCATCTCTATATTTCAAAACGCTTAGAAGGGCAAAGAGAATCGTTATTCCCAGTTTATAGAGGGGGCATTGTTCTCTCTATTAGCTGCAGTAGTCATACTGCAAATTAGTCTATGTAGATATATCGCATACTAGTCAAGTGACTGTAGCTTAGCCATTTTGGGCCACACACAAGAAAAATGAAAGATTGGAAGAGGACACTTGACAGGGGACAAGCCAAGCTGCAGTCCTCTAAACTACTCAGCTGTCCTTCTTCATGCTTCAGTCAATTAAACTTCCCAGATGCGCTTGTCTTTGGTCTTGAAAATTTTGAGAAGCATGGTGTTCCACTTCTGCTGATTCTCCAAGTAGGAGGGAATTCTCTGCTCCTGCTCTGGTTATTTATGCTTATGCCTGAGTTGTTAATCAGCTGTGGTCACAGGGCTTCCCTGAAGACTGGATTCAATAGCTAAATACGTAGTTACACCCATTTAAAACACAGTCAGACAAAAGAAGCCACATTTAAGAAAAACTATCACCTGGTTACAGACTTTCTTTTAATTTGGCAAGTAGAGCATTCCACCCAGTAGAGGGAAGTGAGATTCAATTCTCTCTCTAGCCTATGATGCTTTAAATCAACATTTTGTGGAAGTTTGTTCTTTCTGTTTTGGTGGGATGTCAACTTAAAATATCAAAAATGTCAAAAAAACCCCAACCAAACAAAACCAAATACCCAAAACCCAAAGCTTCATAGGGCTAGTAGGAGAAATAGGGAGGAGCTTGAAGAAGGACTCTTTTGACCATAGGCAGGCTGGGATACCCTGCCTGTTGGATCAGGTAAGAAGTATTTGCTGAACAATTCTGTGTTTTCTACCGTGTTGTTTCCATTTTTAACACTATAAATCTATTCTTGACTGGTGCTGATGAAATGCCTTAAAATAATATAAATTATCATTTAACATATTGGAAGCCCTAGTCTTTTTCTGCTTATGAACGCGTCTTTCACCTCTCCCTGAAAGTATGCAGAGAAGCTTTCTTAAGTTATGAATACTTTTAATCTGGTATTTGCATTTCAAATCTGGGTCCACAGTTCCTGGTGGTCAGTGCTTATGCTTCAGTCTTTCTGAAGCTAGGATTCTTTATCTCATAAATAAAAAATAATTAATTAAATAAATGCATATAAACCCCAAGAACCATGCCATTCTTTACCTACTGGAAAATGCCTTCGGATTCCTATTGATGGGAAGGGCCCTTACACAGATTTTCTTCTGATATCCAATTTCTTAATACAAATTGTCATTGATTTTGTGTAATGCTTGATTAAGATTAATAGAAAAGAGCAGAGTGTTTAAAGTAAAAACAAACTTACAATCTTCTCTGTTCTCAGTTTCCTGTAAAGTTTGCTAAAGCATAAATGCTAAGTGTAAGCAACTTCATATACACTTATGTTTTTGAAATACATGTATCATATGAAGAAACTAACACTTTTGTTGATTTTGTTCTTTTAGGGAGAGAAGTGTTGATTAAAGACCGAGTTCTATTAAAATATAATGATTTTTTAAATAATGTAAGGAAGACTTTTATGTGTAAGTCTCCTCCAGTGAATAAAGAAAAAGATCTGTAGCTATATTTATAAGTTTGACTTAGACAATTAATTGAATAAAAGAAAATCCAATCCAGGAAAGCAATGTGGATTTAATGAACCTTCATTCTGTTACAATTCATATAATTATTACTAGTGCTAAGAACTCTAACTTTCACAGAAATTTAAGTAGTTCAATACCAAAAGCAATGCTTGCTCCAGAGAAATATAACAGACAGTAAGGTAGACAGGAAGGAGTTTCCTTTAAACAAATACTATATTCTCATTATTTAAGTCTGTACTTTTAAAAAATGATAAAACAAAGCAGCCTCTTTCAAATAATAAAAACTAGTACTTTACAAAGGTGATGGCTTTATCTGTTACTAGGTCTCCTTCCCTTATTCTCAGTTTGAATATCGCTTTTATGAACCTCACTGTGAATTTTAAACTGACAGTCTCAGTAATAGCACTACAGTAACTCCACGGCTGTGAAAATTCAAGTGGAAAAAATAGAAAGCTCAGAAATTATTTTGTTTTCTTTTCTGAGGAGGCTGTCAACATAATAAAACCACTGCATTTATCATCCTCAGTCTTAAAATATGGACTTAGAAATATAGACTGTTGCCACCTCTTACAAGATTCCTTTTACTATTTCCCCAGCATAGGGTGCTCACATACCCTGAGCAGAAGTATCTGGACTAGCACAGCACTGCTGAGATGGCAAGAGAGAGAAGAGTGGAGGATCACAAAGCCAGTACCACTGCTGGACAATTCCAGGCGGGACACCACAGCAGAAGAAAAATTGTGCCTCGCCTGGAGTATGTTGGGACTCTGTTGCTTTTCACCAGATCTGGCTAGAAGGTTGGAGATAGGAGGTGACAGTTGTCTCCAACCATTTCAGCTGTTCTGTTAAGGCATATCACCTTTCTTTATCAGTCTTGCCAATAGATCTGTACCAGCAACTCAAACTTCACCCCCCCAGATAAGTACATTTGTATGTACCCCCCTAGTTTGCCTTAGATATACATATAACAATGACGTTCATAAAATTACTTCATGCAGATGCATCCTCAGTTCTTGTCCTTGTAAGCATTTGGTAGGACATACTAATTTCTAAGGAAAAACTTCATGCAAGTGTACAGGCCTCTAGGTGCCATAAATTCCTATACATAGAAACTTCCTAAATCTTTATTATCTACAGCTTGAGCCCCTCTAGGTGTTCTCCTGTTGCCTGTCAAAGTCTGTGGAAAAGGAAAGTGTATACTCCAATAATCTCTTAAAATGAAAAAAACAACAACAACAACCCACCTTTAGATACACTAGATCAAGGATAAAACATGTGAAAGAGCTTAATCATATCTGAAGTAACAGTAGAATTTCTTGACAGTTTGCAATATTGTGGCAGATCACATCATCTAAAGAGGTCCAGGTTGCTTAGAATAAAAGCATGTTAAAGATATGACAGGGTTTCATTGCCTTGCCCTAAAGCAGCAGATAATCTGATAAAATTTGGTCAGTTTGGGTTATTTTGCACAGCATTAAAAATCTTCTGAAGATGTGTTGACTGGTAAAAGGGTTAATGCCAAATCAATAGAGCAGTACTAAAAGAATTAATTGCAGTCTGTTGATCTTAAATGGTGATTGTAAGTGGCAAAACATAATCAAATGGATATATTGCCTGTAATACAGGTTACCTCGATATAGATGGAACTGTAAATAATGAAGTGCCTACGTAGAACAGCTGGATTTCTTACAAATTTGGGTGAAAATTATCATTATATATTTTAGTTCAGATTAAGTACAATATACATCACTTAACACATAAAATGTAGAATATAATAATACAATGGGGAGGGTACAGTGTCATTTTAAGGGAAAGGAGAACGCCGTATCAGGAGGCAGCAACGAAGAAGTATTTATATAGAACTGTGAATAACCAATTGAACTTGAAACATCCTGTCTAATGATGAGGCTAAGAGTATATTTTTATAGTCCTTCACAGATATTATCCATATCACTTATCTCATGTTCCAAACAAAGCAAAAATTGGTTATCAATATTAATGCACTGCGGTGACAAAGTCAATATAGTTTGTCTTGCTCAAGGCTTTCTCTCTGCTCTTAACAATGCATGAACTAGAGCCATGTGGCTGCAACATACATAGGAAAGTGAAGCAGAGCTTGTTCAGCCTTTCCTTAAAAAGTAGAATGTAATGGTATCCCACAGACAGCTAATCTGATCTTGGAGGACAAGATGTACTTTTACAATGTGTGTAAAAAAGGAAGAGATACTCAGTAAGTTTAAGGAGGTGCAGCAATGAGACCACCCTCCAGCTGACAGCATCTGCATTCTAGTGCTGCACGGTCTCAAAAAGTATGCTGATAAGCCTAATAATAGGAATTTCCTCAAATGTCACTTCTGTACAATCAGAGGTGCCCTTTGAGGCAGTTTTAGAATCATAGAATGGTTTAGGTTGGAAGGGACCTTAAAGATCATCCAGTTCCAACACCCCTGACATAGACACGGACACCTTCCACTAGATCAGGTCACTCAAAACCTCACCCACCCTGGCCTTGAACACCTCCAGGGATGAGGCATCCATGACTTCACCAGGCAACCTGTTCCAAAGCCTCACCACCCTCACAGTAAAAAATTTCTTCCTAATATGTAGTCTAAATCTCTCCTCTTTCAGCTTAAAACCATTACCCCTTGTCATATCAATGCACTCCCCGATAAAGGGCTTCTTCCCAATTTTCCTGTAGGCAATTTAGCCCTTACATTAGCCTTTTCTCCAACACAAAACATAGTTTTGCCAAGTTCAGCATTTGCTGCAGTTGTGGATGTTTCTGCAGCTTGCTGCATTCGAAGCTAGTCTATTCGGAGACGCTGTAAGTATCTCTAGGTAAGAGAAAGTACAACTTTGCAGAGCTGAGGTGCTGAATGCTGTTTGTGTACACTGTCAGAGTATGATGAATAATTTTATCCACCGGTGTAATTGTGTCAGCCTTTGCAAGAATTTAATTAGGCAAAACATTGCACTCCCAAGTTGTTTCTAGTCATCATACAAAAACCACATGATTATGAATATAAATACTGTTGACTGTCTCATCTGCTTGTAGATATTTACTTCTCTGGGAAGGGCAGATCCTATTTCTTCTCCTTTCAGAAAGATTTGAGAGACCTATGGCCTGAATGAGAAATGGAAACAGAATACACAATGCACCTGGCTTCTATTATACACATATTGGGTATTAACTTGGGCTGAAAAAAAGGGTGCTTTTAATTAAGGTCATTTACACGGTTGCTTGTGCTAAGACCTTGTGCTGTGGCAATGAGTCCAGGACTTCCCCTTCTGAGTGAAATAACTAACAAATAGCTACAGCTCAAGATACTCAAGATATTCCAGTATGAATTAAGAGAGAGGTAAATCACTGTCAAATTAACAAGGTTGACAAAGTGGTTCAGAAGTTCAGCACTGTTCTCTGAATGTGTGAAAACAGAGCATGGAAATGAAAATGAAACCTGCAGGACTCCTCTTAAGGGTCATTAATCTTCAAACTGTGCTAAAGCTCTACCCAAAGTGTGTTTACAAACACTACAAACAGACATTAGTTCTGATACGTAAAGAACCTAAAAAATATTTTGACGTGATTATCTTTAAAATATCAAGGCAATGGCAACTGAGAGCCATCACAAGGTGTGTGTCTGTGGGAGTGGCAATTAGGCCTGGGCAAATACAACATACTAGAGTGAAAATATAGTTATAGCTGGAACAAAGTTAAGAGAACTCTAGCAGACTCTTCTCTGTAGAGTGGGAACCTTAGCTAGCAAAGGGCTAAGGAATAATCTTTTCAAGCGCAAGAGAACTGTCTCAGATAATGATTAATTGGGAAGGAGTGGTAACTTTTCTATCATGAACATGCTAGAGGATTAGGTGTTTTGCTCTTCCTTGTCAGGATGGCAGATTATTCGCGGTTGAAAAGACTTGAGTGCTAGCAAGGTCAGCATTATTACTTTTGCTAATCTTGATGTGGTGCAATGTTTCTTGTTTAATGCTTGTTATTTGTATATCTTTATGCCATGCAAAAAAAGNCAAGATATTCCAGTATGAATTAAGAGAGAGGTAAATCACTGTCAAATTAACAAGGCTGACAAAGTGTTTCAGAAGTTCAGCACTGTTCTCTGAATGTGTGAAAACAGAGCACGGAAATGAAAATGAAACCTGCAGGACTCCTCTTAAGGGTCATTAATCTTCAAACTGTGCTAAAGCTCTACCCAAAGTGTGTTTACAAACACTACAAACAGACATTAGTTCTGATACGTAAAGAACCTAAAAAATATTTTGACGTGATTATCTTTAAAATATCAAGGCAATGGCAACTGAGAGCCATCACAAGGTGTGTGTCTGTGGGAGTGGCAATTAGGCCTGGGCAAATACAACATACTAGAGTGAAAATATAGTTATAGCTGGAACAAAGTTAAGAGAACTCTAGCAGGCTCTTCTCTGTAGAATGGGAACCTTAGCTAGCAAAGGGCTAAGGAATAATCTTTTCAAGCGCAAGAGAACTATCTCAGATAATGATTAATTGGGAAGGAGTGGTAACTTTTCTATCATGAACATGCTAGAGGATTAGGTGTTTTGCTCTTCCTTGTCAGGATGGCAGATTATTTGCGGTTGAAAAGATTTGAGTGCTAGCAAGGTCAGCATTATTACTTTTGCTAATCTTGATGTGGTGCAATGTTTCTTGTTTAATGCTTGTTATTTGTATATCTTTATGCCATGCAAAAAAAGAGCTGCTGCCTTAACTTCCAGTTATGATGTGTGCCTGAGATAATGTGACTGGGACGATGGGAGTGGGAGTACAGCAGCACTGATGAGTTCTTTCTTTCAGACTTCTGTGGCTAAGCAGTTGTTATCTTGTTTATTCTCTACAATTACTAACTGCCACACTGTAAAAACGAAATGAAAACACCAACCAAGAACTTCCACAGTTTTCTTTCACTAGTGCATTCAACAGATGCATAGGTGAGGGCTCAAGTTATTTGAGGATCCTGAAGTCGATAGCTGCTCAACAGGTACTACTGTGTCTCCAAAGGGGTATTTCTAGAGCCATCAATACATGATGCTCATCAGGAGGCATCTATCTGTGACATTGACTGCTGTAAACTCTGTGCCAGACCATAGCATACTGGTTCAAGCAAAACCAGTAAAGCATACCATATAGTTCAATTTACAACAGAAACATCGTTACCAAGCTCAGAGCTTTTTCATTAAGGAGAAGTAAATTATTTTGTCACCAATATGTTTTATCTATTTATTTACTTCTTTAGTCACCAATAATTGATGTATTTCCTGTCAAAGTGAACTAAAATGTGTGGACAGTAGACAGGGTGTAGCCCACACAGAACTGTTGATCCATGAAGAAATTCCATTAATAAATGTTATTTATTTTTAAAGCAGCCGTAACTATAAGTAACAATTTATTTCAGTTCCTTAGTTGCTGTCCCAAAATAATGGAAAAAGATTTTCAATCTAAATAAATTCTTGTCTTTTTATTTATAAGAATTTCCAAGCAAGGCAATAGAAAAGAAAGTGTGCTAAAGCCAGTAAGAGTAGCTTTAAATCACTCATATATTACATGGAGAAATTCTGACTCAGGAATATTTTAAAGTGTATACATATATTTGTGTATATGTAACGTAACATAACATAACGTAACATAATATATATAATTTTTGAACATGCCCCCAAATCAGCTTTGCTCGTTGACAAATTAATCTGATTGTCAATACACATTCAAATGCAACTGTTGAACAGTTAGAAAGACACCTGTAGGCATTCCTTGTGGCTGTGCCACAGAAAAGCTGGAAGCCTCAAAGACGCAGCAATCAGCACTTCAAGACTAATGACTCTAAGTGGGAGCACAACCTGTTTGATATTTAATTAAATCAAAGTAGGAGTAGCTGATATGTTAATGATGTTATTATAGACCAAAAAATCTTTGCTTTTCTCTTCATTTTTAATTATTACTATGGGAATGTGATCAGGGAGAATATGTGCTTCTTTCTCTTCTATCCTGGTACCACTGGGAAGATAATGTCAGCTCACAAGGCAAAGTAAAGATAATCTTTATATTTAATATTCCTCTGCACTCTGCACTGGT
>WAAB01009210.1:25286-40206 GCA_013389865.1 Piaya cayana | reverse complement strand
GGTTTAGTGTTTGATAGGAATGGTTGGACTCAATGATCCGATGGGTCTATTCCAGCCTGGTGGTGGTGATTCTATGATTCTTTTACGTCTGCCACTGTGTTTTCTGAGAGACCTTTTCAAGCTGCCCCCCTTTTATCAGGATTTCCTCAGATTCTAGAAATCTTTTCCTGTGATGAGGTCCACTATGACAACAGAGCCAGGAAATAAAAGATTTAAAACAAAAGTAAAGCCTTCAATCTAATGACACAGAATATTTTGGTATCAGTGACAATACATAAAATTCCCAATATGCAGACTTAAGCAAGAATTATACCGCTGACGTTTTATTTTTCCATTCTGATGTTTAGCATTTGTCTTTATTTCAGGAGAAGGGGTGGGAAATGCAGAGGAAAGGAAAATTTATAGTGTTTTGACTTTGGAGAAGTGTTGCTGAGATACTTTTTGCCTTGAATGAGTTTGATTTTTCTTGCCTGTGGAATCATAAGATTTGGGGTCAATCAAGTTTCTGAAAGAAGAGAATTTCACATTAAGAACACTCATCTTTCTGCTTGCTTGAGAAAGGCTTTTAACGCTTCTGTACTGTCGACTATAAAATATGGAGTAAAAGGGTGGGAACATTTAATATACTGGAGCTGAAACTAAAACCTGGACAATGAAGCATGAAATGAAGTATGCCTGGAATCACAGAGAAACAGAATTAACAAATAGGTAAGACAGAGAAAGTATGTAAAAGAACAATCCTTATGAATAAGAGGACACTAGGATGATTGTAACATGAAGAGGCCAAAATTAAGGATGGAATGCATTTATGAAGGAATAGGTTAAAGCATGTATAATCATCAGAACACTTAAGGATGTATCATAAAAATCTCCTTTCTCCTCTGAAATATTTCAAAAGTGACAGATGACTGGATTGCATGAAGAGCACTGAGTGCTTCAGAGGTGCAGGAATTCAAAGTAATATAAAGCACTTAAAAATTACATTCATTACACTGTGTGATTTGATAGTGTTATATACTTGCCTCTTTTGAAGGAAGGATGCTCTACTGTTTCCAGTGACAAGCTTTTCTTAAAGAGAACCCATAACAACAAGAGAAACATAAAGAGTTTCTATAACCTTGTAATCACACATGTCATACACAATGTACTATTTTCCCTCTTTATAGCAGAAATGCTCAGAAATAATATATAGTAGATGCTTCAAATTATGTTTTCTGTGACAGAAGTTAATTCTGAAGTAAGTATTCCCTGAAAGAGAAACAGAGAAAACATTTTTACATGTCTGTCATTTGTCCTTAGAGGACGCAAAACAAATATGTTTTTTAAAGCTTGACACTAGTATTATTCTGTGTGGCCTCCGGCTATATGCTTTTTCCAGTTTGTAGAATTGAAGGATAAGAAAACAGCTTTGCATTAAGAGGAACACATTGTACAGGTTAATCATAACCATGCAGAAATCAAAATACTGCCAACAAAATAATGGCGCTAGTGCCAAGGGAGTCACCAGGATGACTGTGAGGGAAGCAATGGGAGAATAACAAGTCCTTTGCATGTGGGGAAGTATTTCAGGCATGTGCTTCTAAATTAATTATTGATGTGGCTGAAACAGAAGTTTTTACTACTGTCGACAATAGCAAATACTCGTAAAAATTTAATTGGCTAAAAGTTAATTTCAGTGTTCCTCAATCATGAAATGCATTAATTGAGAAAAGCCTTTTTTAAAGATGTTTAAATTTTAAAAGGAAGTAAAGCAGAAAAGCAGAATCAGGCAGGGGACTTCAACAAATGTAACAATGTAGACAGAAGTAAGAGTCATTACGTAGTCAATATTGTATCAATTAACCAAATTAACCATAGTTCCCAATGAGAACTAAGTAGAATGGCATAATTTTCTAGTTTATCTGACTCATTCACATTATACATTATGTGTGTACATTAGCGTATACAGATGAGACAAACTGGAAGGCAGTGCCACATAAAACGTGGAAGAATTAGACAAAATGGTGTTTGTAAGGATTTTAAAAGCTCTAAATGCATTAAATAATAAATAAATCATACATTGTACTAGTGACAGTTGCTGCTTTTGAAGGAGAGTGGCTAGTCTGCTCCCAGCTACATGATTTCCTTAGGCTGCCCTGAGAACATCAGAGAATCACTGGCCTTTATTCTAAACAAACAGCATCCCAAGACATTGGTAGAAGTACTTAGGAATTTTCAGTTTAACTAATTAAAGTGTAAGTACAAAAAAAAGTGAACACGAAGAAATTCTTTGTTAAGGTGTGTGACATCAGGCTGAGACTGACAGAACTACAATTGATAGTCTATTTAGGTAATAGTGACACTGAGTTTTTAATTCAGTATAGTAGAACAGCATAGTATAGCCATATGTAAATAATTGAAAATGAAAACTACATACGTTACTGCAGAGGAAAGCTTGTATTATGAAAGATTTTCTTTTCACTTACAAGTTTTTATTTTTAGCCCTGAGTACATAACATCTCTATACTTTTGAGAAGCTATTGAAGTGAATCTGTTCAGAGGGAGCAACATAAAAGATAACAGCATGCAATTGTATCATTTGAGTAACAGAACAGCCTTTGTTTCCTTAGAATATAAATAGGGACTTGTGGGTAACCCAGGAAATGCTTATATAGTTGTTATGCCGGCCAAGTGTCTGAACACAGCGATAAACTCATAGAAATACCTGAGAAGGCCACTTTCCCTCCAGATTCCTCAAGTGAGGAACTGTGGTGAAGCTTCGTTTGACGCTGGTAAAGAAACTATGGAGGAGCATAAGAGAAAGTCTTCACAACACCATGAGATTCACCACAACTTTCCCATTTCCTCTCTCTGGAAAGCGACGAGAGTGAAACACTTCAGTGAGCAGCACTGCTGGCATACAGGCACATTTGGTTTTGTTGTGTGACCAGTTTATTAGATATGCTAGTATTCAACAGAAAAATAAGCAAAATTGATTTTATTTTGCTATTTTAAGAGTCACAGAGAGAGACAGGGGCGTTTCTGAAGAGATAACAATTATATCATTTTCGTACTGAACCTTCTCTATTAAAAATAAAATTTAAAAAAGTTATTAATTGGTAAGGAGCCAGCTCTTGGCTATAATTATTCATGAAACAAAAATAGTTTGGATTAAACTGTACACAAAATTGTCCTAAGATAATTTCAATTATAAGTTTTACATTGATAAAAGACACCCTCCTCTAATGCTGTATTTGTTTGTGACTATTATGGTCACCTAACAGGTGCCACAAAGTTCCTTCCCATTGTAGCTTATTCACATCAATTTACCACAACTCACTAGAGTAAATTTGCCCAAAGTATAGCTACATAACAAATGGGTGGAGCTCTTGTTGACTTTTATCCTATGGGTTTGAGACTTGCACATATATTTGTAAGAGAGTTAAAATATTCAAACAGTGCAACAAACTGGAAGGGCAGAAAAATCAATAGTCGATCTTTTATTTGCATATTTTCACCAATACGGATAACACAATATCACTATAACTAGATCTAATCAATAACATTATCCATCAAAAATAAACTACCTGCAGTGGGAACATTGGATTTTTTAGAAGTGAATTTTTCTACTGTTCTTCTGAAAAGGCTACAACATATATAACCAGTAGCAAAAGCATTAGGCAATACGTGTTCCACTTTAACTGAAGCTGGATTACTTATTAAAAGAAAAGTCTTGTGAAGGAGCTTATTTGTACAGAAGCTCAAGATTT
The DNA here is from genome assembly GCA_013389865.1 of Piaya cayana. NCBI lineage: Eukaryota > Metazoa > Chordata > Aves > Cuculiformes > Coccyzidae > Piaya > Piaya cayana. The sequence continues at coordinate 36,457 of WAAB01009210.1, read as the reverse complement.
GGTCTGAAAAGGCTGCTTCATGGGTTAACGTATTCACCTATAAATAAAAGCAGTGACAGCTCTCCTGTCAGTACATGCTGATGGACGGTTCCTTTTTCTACCATTACAGCCTTGTGAATGTGGGAAAATTAATTTAAGTGGTAGTTAATTTCTAATGAATTCCATTCAAGCGGTTAATATGGTCCCTTGATGTTATGGTAACCTTCATGGATCATTGCATTATGTAAATAAATTCTACTTTATGCTGGTTTATTAAAAAAAAGGGAAGATTGGTGAGTACAGTCAAACCTTCATATATACAAACATGCATAAAATTTCTTAAGAAACCACTAAAAATAGAGTGTTTAAGAGGAATAGACTTGATATCCTACAAAGCATGCCATACATCTTTAGAAGACATGTAATTTTTATATAATTTTGGCTAGAACATCTATTATTTGGAGCTGAGAATAAGAACACTTTTGGAAAGGAAGCCCTCTTCACTCAAAATTGTATTAGAAATGCAGCTTATGTGTCCTTGAGAGACTCTCCAAGCCCTTAGATCAACTGTTCTGCACAGGCATGAATCACTGGACAAGCTTCATGCATTCCACCTCCCACATTATCCCCTTTTCTGGGGAGAGACCTCTGACAGGGTGTGCTCTGCAGCCAACATTTACATGGCATATTACTCCCTGAAGTCGCTCAGGATCTTCCCTCTTACTTCTGTGTGGTTTAGATTAGGCTTTTACCATTTTGCTGAAAATCATTAATATTTTTTAAAAATAAAAGTGCATTTCAGTATCGAAATTGATGTGTTTCTTTTGAAAGGTAGTGAAGGATGCATTTTACTGTGCCATACGTGATACCTGAAGGATATAGAACCCCTTGTATAAGCACAGAGAATTCTATGCTGCACACAGTGAGGGGTTAAGAATAGCTGAGAGTTTTTGGCACCTTTGGTAGTATAGGTTGAAACTAAACTTTTCTTGTTATAAGGAATTGAATATACATTAACTAGCATTTTAAAGACACATTTTTTTTTCCCTTGTGAAAACATGGCTTCTTATTGATGTCTAAATATTATAGTGGGGTGGTGTAGTGTGGCGAAGAGATCAAAATACCCTTTGCTGTTATTTGATGTTTCAAGGAAAAGAATAAAATATAATTAACCTCTTTAGCCTTTCAGTAGCCTGATGCAATCAAAACACTTGATGACAGACAACAATGTACCTAGGCATAAATACATTACAGTAGCTGGTAGATAACTTATGACCACAAGACTTTAAAGAGCTGGCTCTGGATATTTTTGGCCTAATTGATTTAATATAGCTGTTAAAATCCTGAAATACCAGCAGATGAAATTAAGTACCACGAGCTTCTAAGGTAAATTTCACAGCATAAAAAGGGTTTTGATCTGGAATGAAAGTAATGACATGAAAATAAATAGAAAATTATTAAATGAAGCACAGTGTAGCATGTGTACAACATGTCAACCAAAAGTATCTTTCTTTGACTTTCCTAAAAGAGAAAAATACAGTAGGGCTAATCTATTTGGGCTTCAGTAAAATGTGACCATTCATCTATGCATTTGTTTAAAACAGAGAAAAGGAGGACTACATCAGGAATTTTAAGGTTGTTAAGGAAGTGACAAAAAGCAGGGTGTAAACAGTAGGTGTGCCAAAACCTCAAACTTTTGTTGAGAGGAGAAATTAGTGATGTGTCCTTTCTGACCTAGCACAGAATGTGGGATGTTCAACCTAACGTGCATGCAAGGTAGCAACAGGAAACCAACATGGCAGGAAATGGAAATTTTGTACAGAAATTATAAAATCACCCATGAACTGAAAGAAAGTAGGCTGCCGGCTCCTTGTAGACAAAAACCTGTGCATACTGATATGTCAAGTAAAGATGCCGAGGCACCAGTGTAAGCTGGCCCATGAGTTGTTCAAAGTCAATCCAAAAATATCTATTTCCAAGAAACACAGAGGTAGATATTAATCTGTCATCTTGGCAAAACGAGAAATATTTTTGAGGACAGAATTATAAAAAAAAATTTCAGGAAAGATTAACTCAAAAAGTATATGGTGTAGCCAATTATGTCTAAGAATGTATGAGAAGAAGTGCTTGTAGGCAAAGGCAATATCTTTTATTAGACCATTGATACAGTTAGAAAACAAGGCAGTAAGCTTTGGGCATATGGGAGAATGACTTGTATACCCAAAAGCTTTCCTATTTTTTCTAACTGTATCAGTGATCTAATAAAATATATTACCTCTCCTTACAAACCTTATCTCAAAACTTCAAAAGTTACACAGAAGGGCTGTTAGGATGATGTGAGGAACAGAAAGTCTGCTTCATGAGAAAAAGACTAAAATGACTTGTGTAGCTGAGGAAAACAAATTTTGAGAAAGGACATGATAGCTAAATAAAGAAATTTATATCAAGCAGGTAAACTCCCTGGGAACAGGAGTGCTATTTAACAGGAAAGATAATGCAGGTGTAAGTATAAGCAAGGCATGAATAACTGTAGAGGAGGAGTTAGAAGAACATTAGGAAGAGGAGGGAAGTTCTAGACTACCTTTCAAAGAGAGATGTTACAAAAAGATGCCTAATTTTCAATGCAGCTGGATGAATTTATTTAAAGAATTATATTAAGAATAGCAGGGAGTTGGAGTTTATGCATGCACACTGCTTTTAGGATATTTTCCAGTGGTCACCATTCTCCCAATGAACTGGCCTAGTGCTGATTGTGACCATACTGCTCATAGGCAGCATCTTAGTATAGAGCATCATACATCTTATATGAGCCAGCAGTGTGCCCAGGTGGCCAAGAAGGACAATGGCATCTTGGCTTGTATCAGAGACGGTGTGACCAGCAGGTCCTGGGAGGTTATTCTCCCTCTGGACTCAGCACTGGTGAGACCGCTCTTGAATCCTGTGTTCAGTTCTGGGCCCCTCACCACAAGAAGGATGTTGAGGCTCTGGAGCGAGTCCAGAGAAGAACAACAAAGCTAGTGAAGGGGCTGGAGAACAAGTCTTAAGAGGAGTGACTGAGAGAGCTGGGGTTGTTTAGCCTGGAGAAGAGGAGGCTGAGGGGAGACCTCATTGCTCTCTACAACTACCTGAAGGGAGATTGTAGAGAGGAGGGAGCTGGTCTCTTCTCCCAAGTGACAGGGGACAGGACAAGAGGGAATGGCCTCAAGCTCTGCCAGGGGAGGTTCAGGCTGTACATTAGGAAAAAAAAATTCACAGAAAGGGTCATTGGGCACTGGCAGTGGCTGCCCAGAAGGGTGGTTGACTCGCCTTCCCTGGAGGTGTAAAGGGACGGGTGGACGAGGTACTGAGGGGCATGGTTTAGTGTTTGGTGGGAATGGTTAGACTCGATGATCCAATGGGTCTCTTCCAACCTGGTGATACTATGATTCTGTGATTTTAAAGTGGCTGTACACACTACAACTATAGAACACCTAAGGGGACTCCAAGTGCTGAAAGTGTAGAAGGATGTGAGACATCAAGGCTGGCTGGAATTTTGCCAGAGACGAAAGATAGGCTGGAGAAACCAACTGTAGTGTTTTTGAAAATAAGCCAGGTGTGTCTAGACACAGAACTGTTTCTCAGGTTTGTCTCAGGAAAGCAAGCATTCTGGAAGCTGCATGCAGGGCAGGTGATCAAGCAATCAAGATGCAGGAGCAAAACCAGAATGGTTCAGACAGACTCATGAGATCTCTTATGTTTCAAAAGTCTAAACAATTCCTAATATATGTATATGAATAAATAACTTCTTGAGTAACAGGTGTAAAAACTTAACGGCAAATGGGAACTATAATGAGATTTTAATGTCTTTCACTATGATTTCAGGGGTATTATGAAAAGTGGTAGATACCTTGTCATTTTGTTAGTGATTCATGAGTTTTTATCCACTATACCATCCACCCAGCAAATCCATATCTCTCCAATTTACAGAGAAGGATGTTGTGGGGGTCTGTGTCAAAGGCCTTACAGATGTCCAGATAGATCACATCAAGTCTTTTTTCTCATGTCCACTGCTGTGGTTGCTCCATGATAGAAAGCCACTAGGTTGGGCAGTAATAATGATAATGAAATCATGGGGAAAATTTTACGCTGCTCAACACACTAAACCTACTTTAAACAAATTTGTTAGATAAAAATACAAAGTCCCACATGTAGCAATCAGGCATTGCAGCTAGACTTTACTGATCATAGGAAACTGACAACAGACATGAACACTTCGTGGAAAGCTGTAGAAATAATATGATCCTCAGATGAAAAAAGCTGAAAACTGGTGAGTGCAAAGTTTAGGAGAATTTTAACCTGTGTTCAGCTTTACTAAGATTGAATCAGCACCTCTCATGTCCATATTTTAATTAAAATGTTGGGGGAGAATACAGAAAGTAGAAATATCCAAAAGCCAAAACAAAAATATAGTGAGAAATTTAAGATGATTAATCTGATTAGCTTATCAAAATACTAAAGAGTTACTTGAATTTAGTGACACCGGACCTTCTGAAATAAAAATACGGGGTTCTAACAGTGAAAGGCACAATACAATTCAATAACTGTGAATTAAAGTGAATGAAATCACATTTTTAACAGGGAAGGGCAGTGTTTTGGAACAGGCTTATAGCTGCATGACTGGCTGCTCCTCTATTCACTGTGGTCTCTGGCTGCAGCACAGTTATTTAGGCTTCATGCTGGTAGAACAGAATTCTTCGTCTCCCTACTGAACTTGGGCTTACCATTTCGTATTTACTGTATTGTCATTCACTTATTATGTCAAAAAAGTTCCCTTTTTGTGACCACACTATTGGTGATAAGGGTGAAAGACAGACAACTTTCTTAAAACCAACCTGTTATTTAATAGCAGAATAAGCATTCAGGGCAAACCCAAAGTACCTGGCACTCAACCTACATGCAACGGTTCTTACCAAGGCCTGAATTTCCTGTGAAAAGGACCTATTTTAGTTATTTCAGTCACTGCCTTTATAAAGAATAGCTCGATAAGTTATTTCCTTCATAGTGATAAGCCCCTTTTTAAACTGTATAGATTCTGAGACTGCTTGTTCCTAGTCTTTTCCTCATTTAGGCAGAGTCTGTTGCCAATCTTCAATCATACAACACAGAGGCTTACATTATTCCCTGCCTGTTTCTTTGCTTACTTTCAACCATTAAATGGAAACAATGTATTTTTAGATCAAACGACTTCACACAGTTCACTTTTTTCCCCTTTTTGCATAATGTGACACACAAAAATGGGGGGCTTCTTGAAAAATACTGTTCTTTTTCAACACTGCATTCACATTTACAGACAATGGATTTGAAAGCCCGATGCGCAAGCTTCTAGGTGAAATGGTGAATTTTCCATTTCTGGAGGCAGGTGAGTAACTCCAGCAAGTGACAGCTTCATCTTGGGTGCCAATATTCTCCCTGCACCCACTTTCATCATTTTTAGATCAGGTTCGATGTCTTCACTGTGATGAAGTTCTTATAAAAATTGCTGCCTCCACTACAAGCACAATACAGAGCAATAACGAAACTGCTGCAGTTCATCTCCCAGAGGTATAGAAGTAAAACACCACCACTTACCTAAATAAACTGGGCTGTAAAGTATGACAGTTCAATAGCAGCTTCACGGGCAGTTCAGATTCTACTATGGGAAGAAAAATCCAGTCCTGGAGAGCAAAGGAGACCGCATAGTGAGGGCATAACTCCTCAAAGGTGTGGTGACTTAAACTGTCCCATTTAGTAAGGAAGAACCCAGTCCCTCCTCAGCCTCTGGGACCAACATGTTCACCCCCAGCTACTGGCACAGATGCCAAGCTCCAAGTTAATAATCTGACGAGCTGCTATGGAACGAATGCAAGTATTTAAATGTATAATCAGCCTTATTAAACCGAATGGGACTACCATATCCCTAATTTGCTTCTTAAAAGCCATTTGATAGTTTTCAGCAGTATATCTCAAAGTTTGTCCACCCCTGCAGATTCAGAACTTCAGAATATGGTGACACTGCTGATACATGTGAACTAGCTTTTGTAAAGAAATTTCTCTAATATCAGGTGCTTGGAGTGCACTGAAACCACACCAAGACCTTGGCATTACAGGGAAGACTTTCTGAACAGTGTCTGCCACAGCAGGTTGTGTCCATTTGCACTGCTAAATAAGTAAGAGAAAACTGCCATTTTCTCACTTTCTTAAGAGTATTTATGGTTTTGTTCTATTTTTTCTTGAAAAATAATACTTGCAATTTCTAATTTTCCTTTGCCTAGTCATAGGTTCATGGATATTACAGAACACAAGTTACCTACTTTGTCTCTACAAATAAAGCAGTTTCCAGTTGTTAATACTTTGCAAAGGTTTTTCATTTCTTGTGCTTTTTTTTTTTTTTTTTTTTTTTGCTTATATATATGGTATGATAACATAATTGAAAAAGCAACATGGTGTCAACATAACAAATAAAAATAGCTGTTATTTTAGCTGAGTCTGGGACTATGACTCTAGTGGTGTCAGAATCAGGAAAATTCACCTGTCAGTCAGCTAGCCTCAGTGTGTACTGACTCAATCCAAGCAGCCACAGCTTCCCCAGTAGTAGTTCCCAAAGACTTCTCCCTCACCTGTCATTACTGAAGAGGTATTGTCCTGAATTCAGCAACCAATACCATAATTCCCACACACACAACCACAGACAAAGCCTGAGAGTCATTAATATACATGAGCTGTAAGATTTATCCTCCAGTTGACCTAAATACATCTCTACCTGTTGCATATCAGGAATCTGACAGTCTGATTCCCTAGAACAGTTCCAAGGAGTTAAGCAAGTTCAGTCACTCACGACTGCAAATGATTTTCATAACTGTGTGATGGAGAGAGTCACAGGAGATATCAGTTGTCACACTCCTCCTCAGCTGTGGGGATTTAAAGAAGAATGAAGAATTTCTGGAAGGGGTAACCTAGACAAAAAAAGCAGTAGGAAACCAGAACCTGAAAATGTAACTGGAACCAGGGTCTTACTACAGTTTTTAGAGTAAGGATTCTTCCTATGCTACTGGCTCCTATTTTCATCCAAATAATTTACATTCTACTTACTCTCTCCTTATCATTCCCCTTCCTTTCATCTTCTGCCCATGCAACATCTGTGCAGTGGGGAGAAGTAAAAAAGAAAATGCATACAATTATGGAACTAATATAGATTCCTATTTTTAGCATTCCATGATCCAATTTTTGGCCTGAGTAGCTTAAGTAGCAGTTGCATACCCTGTCCTTTGAAGAAAAAGCTGTTTAAGTAGCACAACATTCAGAAAGTCTGTAATGAAGGATATGAACCCTTAGCTACCAACAACTACACTATCGGCTGACCTTTTTTTCAGCTTCTTATTGTGTAGCAGTTGTAAATAAGCCTAAAATAAACAAGTGCTACCACCAGCTCTAGATGTCTCTCTCACATCATCCAAATTACAGAAAGCTATAGAATCTGACTTTTTTTTTAGAACACCTCTGTAACAGTTTATGGACATAAACTTACAAAATGCACTTAACAAGTGTGACACACTGTACTCCTGTCTAACAGATGGAGAAACTGGGACAAAGGCAAAATTACTTGTATAAAATTATATGGCAAATCAATGGCAGAGTACAATTACAGTGTAGATTTTTCTACTTTATAATCCTAAAATCCTCGTTCCAAAGTCTATGAGCATGACCAAATATGCTGTTTCAGTGACAGCTCTGTATGCTCCATTCTTTTGAACGCTCCACCCCAGGTATCACAAACCGACTGCTCAGATGACGACATGTGAATAATTCACAGCCATATCAAACATCTGAATTCAAATTACTTCACATCTCAAGTTTCTGATTAGCAGCGCTAAATTAAACGACTTTAATTGTGAAACAATTTTTTAAATTAAGTTGTTGAAATAGACTGCTGAGTCAGCGTTGTACGAAAACTAGTCTCAGACCAAATGGGAACATGAAAACATAGTAATTTGTGCCCTTCCTCTGCTGCATGCTAATTCTACCCCTAAATTTCAGTCTCTGTTGCTGAGTGTAGACTGTATTTAACACACACAAGCCTGGGATCAGTAAATCAGTCCTGGAGTCCCACACACTACTGCATTCAAAGAGTCTGGCCAGAGATCAACTGCTGTTCCCAGCTCTGGCATCTCTTACCTACAGGCCTCTCTCTTCACCATCTGACATTGCTCTTGGCAAGCGAGCCCTGGTATGAACACATCCCCAGAGACCCACCAGCACAGTATTTTTTGTACCAGAGAGCTGCCCTTTCTTTCTGACAAAACCAAGAGGCTGGATGAACTGTTTGGGAGACAGGAACACCAACTGCCTACCACCTTTCCTAAATAAAACCCACAGAGAACCTCACTTCATTTTATTGTCAACCCATTCAGTTCACAGCTCAGGCCTTGCAGAGTCCTCATCATGCTCCAGGAAAATGGGTGGTCCTGGAAAATCACTGGGTTTTCTGGAAATAGATAAGAGTTTACCTTAAACACGTACCAATTGCTTAACTCACAAGGTACCACAGGAATTCACAGCATACAGGCTTTTTCTTCTGCCGAAACAAAACACACAGTGCACACTTAGAAATGTGTAACATTAGCTCTAAGCTGAGAACTAGAGCTTTTAAAATCTTCAATTGCTTAGACTGCTTAACTGGAAAAGTGTGTTAGAGGTGTGGATTCCCTGAAATTTCTCTGCTTACATTTTATTTACATGCACAAGCTAGTTATTCAGAAAGTAGAGCTTCATGAGTGCCTAAATTACAACAAAATCTCAAGCACAGTGATACTCAGAAGCGGGAGGAACACCTTTGGATATTGTAGCAATTCTGCCTAGTTGTAATCCATAGGCATCACTCCATTAGTTTGCATTCAACAATATGCTTTGCTACATGAGCTCTGAGGCATTGCTGTTCCCAGTCATTCTCCCCACATCTCTATTAGGAGAAAGTTGTTTGAAGAGACACAGGAAAATTCTAGAGCCTCGCTGATTTACATGAATGAGTCTGAAGCTTTGCAGAAACTTAAAGACAAATTAGCTGGAATCTGAAATTACTATTTTTATCTTCTTTGCTGTATACACTTATATGAAATGGTTTACAAACTCCGTGCAAAAAGCTATGAAAAATTCTGAGGTGTTGCTTTTTTGTTTAAGGTTTGAGAAATTGTAGAGTAGTAGGTATACCAGGAACATCACAGAGGACTTCTCCAAAGGGAGATGAAACTGAGAACGCTTCTGAATACACTGTGAATGGTCAATGTATAATTAAACAATGACTTTAGGCACTAGAATCTGACTAACTGATTATTTTGTACTAAAATACCATCTCCTCTCAAAACCCAGTGGTAGGTAGCAAGAGTTATTTAGTTTTACTGAAGCTACATGGGAATGTATCTGCTATAACTCAATAGTTAAAGGAAATTTTTAGCTCGCCTATGAGCCAAGACAATACCTAGAATACCATCTTTCAATGCAATACATTTAATGTTATTTGCCATTTAAAAGCCTACCCAAGTCTGAAATTATTGGTTCTGTTACCATGGCTTTCAACATCCAGAGGTGTGGGTTGTTTTGTTTTTTGTGAGAAAGATTAATTGCATATTTTAATCACAGAATGGTTTGGGTTGGAAGGGACCTTAAAGATCATATAGTTCTAAATCTCTTGCCATGGGCAGGGACACCTTCCACTGGATCAGGCTGCTCAAAACCTCATCCCACCTGGTCTTGAACACCTCCAGGGCTGGGACATCCAAAACTTTTCTAGGTAACCCGTTCCATTGCCTCACCACCCTCATAGTAAAAAAATTCTTCCTAATACCTAATCTAAACCTACCCTGTGTAATAATTCACAATCAGCAGTTTATTTTCATTTTTCTTTAATTAAACACGAATGCATCTCAGAGTTCTGCGATTCAGCTTTACCCTCATTAAACACGGTAAAGTGATCTTCAGTAAGGCTTCATGGCTAAGATGACAAGAGGTCCTGAAATTCGCAGTTCCCCATCTCAGTTCTCAGTATCTACAGCTTGAAGTTACAGCAAGGGCTGCCAAGAACTTAACTTGCTCTATGTTAGTGTCAAGATGAAACACTGTCACCCACACCATTTTGTGATTCACCCCCCCAGCTGTCAGCTCTCGGAAGTCACTGGGCAGCCAAGGAAGAGTGGTGTTGGTGGCAGGGATGCAGAATGCAGAGCCTCGGGCCAAGCCAGCAAACACCGTGTTCCTTTCTCCCCCAGGAGTAGCTCCCGGCCGTGGGACTACAGCTTCCGCTGCTTGTGCCTGGGGTTGGTCTTGCAATAGACGTACAGCCGACCACGCCGCCGGACGATGAAGCAATCCTTACACCTCCTCTTCAGTGAGACTTTTGTCTTCAGCCCTGCCACGAGTGGCAGCGACAGCAGCCCGGTGGGCAGTGGGACAGCCACCCCACCCCACAGCAGTGGGGCACGGCTCACCGGCACGGGCAGCACTGCTGCCGCCCGCCACATGGCCAGGGCAGAAAAGGACGAGCAGCCCAGCAAGCTAAGTGGCCTGGCAGCAGCTCTGGCCAGGATGGACAGCATGATCCAAGCCCTGCAGGGGACAGAGAAGCGCTGAGGAGACGAGACTCACCTCGCTCCCCTTCTCCCTCCCTCTTCTCCCTTCCCTTCCTCTGAGTCGCTCCCCAGTCCTCCTCTCCCTGTCTATTCTCCCTCCCTCTCCTCCACTGCTAACCCCTCTGCTCCCTTCCTCTCCTCTCTCACCTCCCATCCTCTCTTCNGCAGCAGCTCTGGCCAGGATGGACAGCATGATCCAAGCCCTGCAGGGGACAGAGAAGTGCTGAGGAGACGAGACTCACCTCGCTCCCCTTCTCCCTCCCTCTTCTCCCTCCCTCTTCTCCCTTCCCTTCCTCTGAGTCGCTCCCCAGTCCTCCTCTCCCTGTCTATTCTCCCTCCCTCTCCTCCATTGCTAACCCCTCTGCTCCCTTCCTCTCCTCTCTCACCTCCCATCCTCTCTTCCCTCTCTCCCATCCTGTCCTCTCTCCCCTCTTCTCCTGTCCTCTTCCCTCCCATCCTTCCCTCTACCCTCCTCCCTTTCCTTCCCCCTCTTCCCTCCTCCTTCCTTCCCCTCTCACCCATCCTCCTCTTCTCCTTTTCCTTTCCCCCTCTCCC
>WAAB01009210.1:0-20183 GCA_013389865.1 Piaya cayana | reverse complement strand
CAGGCCCTGCAGGATAGCTGCACTCCTGCAACTCTTGCTGTCAGTAGGCAAGTTCTGGCTTTTACCTGCTGTGACATTGTATGAAAAACACCGAGCCCTTTGTTTTCCCCTTGGTGGTGTGAAAACTTTCCAACAGAAACGATAGATCTGGGATTCAGGTGTCTGTTGCTGTGTTTTTCAGTGTCACTTACAGCCTGTGCTGATTTTCATGGGTTACCTACTATTGGATGTGTGTTTGCTTCTTGTCTCACTGTGCATGATTGAAAGAAATCAATCCCTCATGCCTCCCAGGCCTGATAAAGGATGCTTGCTTTCTAAAACTCCAGTATGAGTCTTAGAGGGTTTATTCACTGGCATTTTCGGCATCAGTGGAAGTCAATGAACAGTGAAGTCCTCACGTTTTGTGATATTTGAGGAATAAGATCAATGAAGACTGCAGAAAACTGGCATCTGGCCAGAACTTCAGGAGCCAAAAAATTGGGAGGTCAAGATAATGCTTGTTTTGAACCTTATTCAGATGAGTTTTTTTAAAATAAAAGGTGATCATGGGACTTTGCGTAAGAGGAGAATAAAGCATATATATGTGAGGAGTGCTGAAAAGCAAGTCTCTAACAACTATAGCTCTTTGCAGATTGATCTGACAGTCTCTGTAGGTCCTGTAGTCTGTTAGTGGAACTGCTTTCTGTGAAGCCTAAATGTTTCTCCAATCTGTTTTAGAAAAGAAGCATAGAATCTTAGAAAGGTTTGGGTTGGAAATAATGTTTAAGATCATCGAGTCCAACCCTTAACCCAGCACTGCCAAGTTCACCACCAGGCCATGTCCCTAAGCACTGTCATGGAATCACAGAAACTTCAGATTGGGGCAGATGCCAGTTGAATAGAGTAGGGGGCTGCTTTGCAGAATTCAGACTCAAGAAAGGAGTGTGGGGTGTATGCATGAGGGGGAGGACACCTGTTGTAATTAGTATTGGGAAATGTGGTTACTATGTGTGATTTTTGTGAAAAATATAATGCATATGTATAGACTCAGAATATAAAAAACTGCTACTCATAATCGCTGATATATACAGTAGGAGTATTGATCCTCTCTGTGTATCTGGTGCCAAATTAAAAGGTTTTCTGCTTCTTAAGACCCCCAAATGGTGTTATGATGTTTCCTTTCCTGATTTTGGTGACACTACTGCTCCGCTGCTGAGGGCAGGTGGGTGGGTGCATCCCAGCTGTGGCTGTAGGAGAATGCTGCCAGGGCTGGGAGGAGGTGCCCCTGTGTCAGCACCTTGTTACTCCATTTTATCTGTTCTGTAATGTAAAAGCTGAACCTACAAACTAGGCTTGTGGAGTGTCCTGTGGAGATGTGAGGGGGCATAGCTGGTGGGGCTGAGCAGGAGAGTTTGTGCTGTGGGCTCTGAACTCTGACCTAAAGACGTATAGAACTTGAATTCTCTAGTTTAGTTTACCTTCCAGATGGCAGTATGGGATTAAGAAATACCTCTGTAAGTGATAAATCTTACGTTTTTCTCTATGGTCAGAGCTAAAAATTCTGTTTACTGGCTTTAACCTCCTCTGCTCCCTTTCTTTTCCACTTTCTAACCTAAAATTTGTTTTCCAGTGTGAGGATGGAAACTGCTTTTTCTGTGCAGCACGTGCTTTTTTATTATGGCAATATTTCAAACTGAGGAAATGATTTAAACTATTAAATCTTGATGGTGCTGTCAGCCTTTGTGTTTTTTGTTTATATCATTGCTTTTTGAATAAGATCAAGTGTTTTTTTTATACTTTAGGTATATGACGAAAAAGATTACAGAAGAATCAGATTTGTGGGACGACAAAAGGAGGTAATTAATTTCACTTTTACTCATGGGTGTGTGGGGTTTTCTTATACTTGATCTTGATGTCCTCAATGTGATTATCATTAAGAAAACAAACCAACCAACCAAAAAAAATTACCAAAATGAAACTGGTTTGGATTTGGGGTTTTGGTGTTTTTTTCCGCTGTGATGAAAATTCTTTTAACACAGCTAATTCTTCTGTTAACTCATCTTCTGTGCACTTCCCTACTTCTGGCAAATTTGGAAAAGTTAAGACTTACCTAACATCTATTAAGTGTCTATTTTTAGGCTGTGGAAATTGCATTTGAGCATCTTATACTTGGATGACTTTTTGAATTAAGCTTGTGTCTTAAAAAAATTTTAAGCATGTTTTTAATGCCAATTGTGTTCAGAAAAATCATATAATTAAATGCTCTGCTGTATTGTGCATCTATGTATCTGTTTAAATGTAAAGCTTAATTTGCTTCTTTGTGGTTAAAATCTTGATCTTTGCCCAAACTGAGTTTTTGATGAAGGCATTTTGTTTCCAGAGCCTAGAAATCTTTTGCTGAAGCAATGATGTGATTGACAAATGAAAAAAATGACTAAAATTTAGAGTATGCTAGAACAATGAAGCGTCAAGAAAAGGCTAATAATGCCAGCATAAGCCAAATTTCCTACTGTAAAGTTATCTTGTGAGCTTGTTGCTGCTGTTTATCAACAGGCTGGATACATGAAATTATAAGTCCTTCAGCATCAAGCAGCACAGGTGCACAAGAGGTCTGCTGGCCTTTGGAAGAGAAACAGAGATTGTTTTAGCCAAATTGTTAATGTGTTAATGCTTTCAATACATATGTATACTAGAGGCTTTAAGTGTAAGGTGTAATAACTTGCATATAAATATTCCTTTCGTAAATTAACCTGAACTAATTATGCTGATTCTTGTGTTTTTATATTGAGTTTACATCACTATATCATGGACACAATTTAACTTGTGCTGTGTGACAAAAATAGGGCTTCTGCATAGGGAAATAGTTAAATGTCACTTAAAATGCTGAGGTAGTTTACTTCCGGGAGGATAGTGGCGAAGTCAATAAAGTCAGTCTTCCCCAAATGCAATGCCTGTTTCTGTGCTACTTCTGTAAATTTGTAGGAAATGCTTCTTAAGCCTAATCCTCCATAGGTCCCTCTGATGTACCTTTGCCAGCATTTGATTTTGTATTCTTTGTGGTGAGGAATGTCCAGGTTTGACCCAGTTCTCCCTTCTCCAGCGAAAGATGACTTTAAGTCTGCTGAACAATGTTTAATGCTAGGTTTTGTTTGTGAAGTTGGAATAAAAATTATGCATTAAATGCCAAATTGATCTTCATCTGCGCTCATTAACGGGATCTCTCTAGGGTTTCACCATTATCCTAGGACATCCCCCAGTGTGTTTCAGCTGATAGTGTTAGGGTTTCACAGGCTATGGCTGTTGTCCAAACGTTGTCTTGTTTCTGAACCTAAAGCTAGCCTGTGAAGTTGGTGACTGTACTGTCTTAGTTGCTTTTTGCCTTTAGTAATGCTAAAAGTTGTTGAGCTTGGCTTGTTACTTGCTCAGCCCAGCTGTGACAGCTTTTTTTGTCTAGGGACATACTCTCTGGATGCAGATGCTCTTGATGAGGATGCCTGGATGCCACATGTGGCCTCTCCAGGCAATGGTCAGACCTAGGGTTATGGCCCAGAATTGTTAATGAAATCCATCCTTTGTAGCTAAATCATTGTTCTCTGCATTGGATGTGCAGGACTAGGAGATTAGTCCTCTCTGGCAAGGGCCTAGAGCAAGTAGCTGTTGGAAGGCTGAGCATGGCAGCTGTGAAACTGCATCTGCTGCGGTCCAGCTGGGGTCATCCTGCCCTTGTGCAATCCCTGAGGTATCACAGGACCAATTTCAACACTGCTGTTCCTGCTTTGGCTCTACTCTTTGTGTTGGGCCAATGCAGCAGCTGAATCCACAAGGGAGACTGACCTCAGAGCGGGTCTGGTTTAAAGATCACCTCCTACCTTCGCTCTGGATCTTTGGACCTGGATCAATTCCAAGTTTGGTTTTGTATCTTGGCCTTGCAGACCATGAACTGGCACAGGAAAGAAGAAGCAATGGGATTGTCAAACTGGCACTATGGTGAGGAAAAATATTATTCATTGAATTATGCATTGGGCAAGGAGCATTTGGATGTGCTAAGGGAAACGGCACCTTCCTGCTAACTACCACTGTGCTTTAGTTGAACGAACATGGTGTTACTGAAACCATTCTTTTTTTTACCCTCAGAGTTTTTGTCAGTCTCTCTTGTCTAACATGTTCTGCCTGCAAATTCCTAGACTCTTGTCTGAACCACAGACAAGTCATAGCTGTACAGTGAACAAGACGTTCTCGCTTCTCTCCACCCCCGCCAACACCTTTGCAATCAAGAAATGTTTGGAGGAGCAGGGTTTTGCTTCTCATCTTGAAGCAAAGGTGCATCTTGTTATTATCTCCCTCCTTTAACCTGAAATGAAAGATACATAATTTTGAGTGTTTTTAAAAGCAGTAGTAAAAATCCTTGCAGGTTGGCAGAGATTGCATATGACTTGTGGACACATGCCTCAGGCAGTAAGGTTCTTGATGTTACAAATTTGCTTCAATACCAAAAGTTAATTTTTCATTAACTTTATTTAGCTGTCATCTTCTTTAGGTAAAGAGACTTAGGTTATTGAAAAAACTGACTTTTCCACTGCTGTACCAGAAATGCAAATTTTGGGGACACTTAATTGGTGCCTTAGTGAAAGATAGAATCATAGAACAGTTTGGGCTGGAAGGGACCTTAAAGTTCGTCCAGTTCCAGATGCCCTGCCTTATCTGTCATACTGCAGCCTTCTCTTCTCTAGACTGAACAAGCCCAACTGTCTCAGCCTGTCCCCATAGAGGACATTGTTGTGGCCCTCCTCTGGACTCACTCTAACACACCTATGTCTTTCCTGTTGTGAGGACTCCAGAACTGAATGCAGTACTCCAGGTGAGATCTCACAAGAGCAGAGGGGCAGAATCACCCTTGAGGTGCTGGTCACGCTTTTTTTGATGCAGCCCATGAAAGTTGCGTACTAGAAATATATAAAAATACTATTATAGTTCTTAGGGATTCATTTAATGGACACTTAGCTATCTTTTTCCCAAGAATCTTATTTTCATTCAAATACCAGCGTGTTTATGAGCATTTAAATACAGAGAAATAGATAGCGCCTTCTTTTGGTGTGTGTATTTTTTTGCATTCTTGCATGTATAACTTTGCCGTTGGAAAATAATGGCCCTTTATGGATTACGTTTACCTGAGGGGTAGAGTTGATTGTCTGCTGGCACTTCCAGCTTGGAAGAGGCTAGTGTGGAAGAGGGAGCAAAATACTGTGGCTAGGAGCTGTAGGTCCTCCTGAGGCACAAGTTGCCATGTCACAGTTCTGTCCAGAGGTGGATGCATTTCCCAGGCTGTCTAGATGTACTCTAGGAAAAAACCCTACTTGTCAGTGATGTACGTATTCTGGAAGTGTGTTTAAAATGGGTTTACAAAGTGGCGTAGTGACATTTAGAGGTTTTTCTTTTTTCTGATGCTGAACTATACCCCTTTCTGACTGTTCTTAGGCACCATGTTCATGTTTTCCTGAGATTCCTGTGCAGTGATTGAGTAAAGTGCACGGTGAGAGACTCTAAATTACCAGCAGTTGTTTTATCTTACTCCTGACCTTACTTGTCCCACCATTATTTTTGAGTTTATCAGCAGGGAGTCTTTTGCAGTTTTATCATGTAGTCGCTAAAGCACGATACAGAGGCAGTGTCAGTTAAATATCTTCTGTTCTTGGCTGCTTGTTCCTGCTCACCTCTTTGCTGAATCTGCTTAGGTCACATTGTAAACATGAGAACTGATGTGGCCTGTGTATCAGAGGAAGGGGGTGACTTTTGCAGAGCTTAACACGTGTAGTTCGCTGATCTGCCTTCTAGCACGGCCCAAGAGGAAGAGGGAGGAAACCTGCACAGGATCATCTCAAGACGGCTGTAGCGGAGTGTTTGGGGAGGTGGTGAATACCAGTTGCTTTCTGAGTGGGGCGGGGGTCTGAAAACTTCCTTTTTCTCTTACAGGTGAATAAGAATTTTGCAATTGATTTGATAGCAGAGCAGCCTGTGAGTGAAGTTGAAAGCAGAGTGATATCATGCGATGGTGGTGGCGGAGCGTTAGGACATCCTAAAGTATACATAAACTTGGTAATAACTTTGTTCTGCATATAGAGTGTTTTGCCTGTTAATTCTTGTGTGTAAGATAATCTGCTTTTTGGTATGTTAGTTTAACCAAATAAAAGGAGTAACCACCTGAGATGCTCATTTTATTTGGTGCCTAATGTAAAATTCAGATTTCTAATCGGAAGAGTTGGAGGATTTCTTTTTGAGGTTACAGAAATTTCTTTTCCAAATTTTGATTTGTTTGATAGGATTTTTTTTTTAATAGAAATGAACCGAAGTAATACAAACT
Organism: Piaya cayana; assembly: GCA_013389865.1. NCBI lineage: Eukaryota > Metazoa > Chordata > Aves > Cuculiformes > Coccyzidae > Piaya > Piaya cayana. The sequence goes on along the minus strand of WAAB01009210.1, from coordinate 13,846 downwards.
TAACAGTGGCTTGAGAGCAAAAACTAACGTGCTTGCTGTGTTTTGAAAAACTTACTCTGTTTAAATGCCACAGTGTATACTCAAGTTAAATTTACAGTGTTCTTAGGAACGTGCAGTTTATTTTGAGTCTTGCATGTTCAAGGGCAAGAAGGGATAAAAAAGAAGCTAAGCAAACTCTGCTTTCAGTCTTTGGGAATCTTGGTAGTTCTGAAGATTGAATGTTTCAATCATGGTCAGAGAATCAGTGAAGAATAAACGTCTTATCCTATTGACAACAATGATACTTGCCAGTGTATTCTTATTCTAGAGAATAATAATGTTGAGGCTACTTTCGTATGACCCCAGTGGAATCGGCAATGACCTGTTGCTTAGGTGCCATTCTCAGGCAGCCCCTGAATGCACATGCCTTAAAACCTTTGCTTGCTCACCTAAATTTTGACATTTGCTTAATACCCAAAAGAGTGGTGAAGGAGAGCTGATGTCCTTTACTGTCAGTGTTGTTGTGACTCCTAACTATCATCACAAGCATTTATTTTTTGAAGAAAGCAAACACTTAATAAATGAATCATTATACAAGTTGAATGCTTGGAGGTTCTAATAAAAGTTAGGAAGCTTGTGTTCTTCAGTCTTAAGTTAACTTCTGTAGCACCCAGCTGATCAGTTGCATTTGTTAATTTGTTTGGCCTGAACCATGCTGTTCTTGAAGAATGCTTTAGTTTTTGTGATTTTTTTGAGATTTGTTTTTGTTAGCAATCAAATTGCAAGATGTCTGTGGTTTAGTTCTTGAAAGCTAATGTCTGCAAACAGAATGAATGGTTATTAGACCAGCTTGTTCACCCTGACATTTGAAATCAGGCTTTAAAGAACTGAGAATCATCTGGATTTTTGTACTTCTAATCAGGTGTTAAGTGGAACCATGAGTTTACTTTGTTTCGTGAATGCAAATAATTATGTTGCTAAATAACAGAAGAGCCTTGACTGTTTAACTGATTTTTGGTTTTCTTTTTCTGTGTTAAGAAGGACCACAGTACCAACTTGCAGTCAGGATTACTTCTAAATTTAAAGAAAAATGTGTGTAACTTTTGGACAGCAGTATAACATTTTATACAGTAGTAACTGCTGCTTTTCTCCAAACATTTTCTTTCAGAATTTCTTCCTGAATCCTACTGAAGTTTCCTCCTTTCTGCAACTAAGTCTGTCATTTTACAGTAATGACCGAAATTCCTGTCTAGATCTAACTTGAAAGTGCCGAGTCTTATTCTGTATTAACATAATTATGAAATGATCGTACTTCCAGTGTTCCAAATAAGTTTAAATTCTGTACTCTAGTCAGCTATATTGATCCATTTTAAGATGGCACATGTAAATAAGAAAATTTTTAGTTTCTTTAAGTTTTATAAAGTGAAACTAGCAGCTGTTGTATTTTTACAGGACAAAGATACGAAGACCGGAACATGTGGCTACTGTGGACTTCAGTTTAAGCAGAAACATCACTGAAAGATCATCCCTGCATGCTTGCAGATTTCTCTTCAGATGTTAACGTTTAACTATGAATAAACTACTTAGAAACGCAAGATTAGTGTTTGTTTTTATTTTAACTCGTGAAAGTCCGTTCTATACCTTTTCAAAAAGTCTAGTTTGTCGGGTATTTGAAAGCTGAATGGTATTAATGATATCTGCTTGGCACTTGATTTATATTAACGTAATTGTGAAATCATCATACTTACAGTGTTCCAAATAAGATTAAAGCCTGTACTTCAGCTATATTGATCCATTTTAAGATGGCACATGTATTACCAATATCTGCTTTGTAGTTAATTTGTTTTTAATGGAATGAATGTGCTGCCTTGTTTGGCAGACTTCTTGCAAGCTTGGAAATGGCCTTTGGCTGCAGCATAGATGTGGTTTGTACTAGATAGGTTTGTATTCATTTCAACACTGAATTGGATGTAAATGTTTACCAGGGATTAATTATCTGAAGTGTTTGTCTTTTGGCATTATTTGACACTTTTAATTCATGGCTTAGTAGCTCTAGCTAGATTCACAAAAGGAAATGCAGATATTATGATATTCAACATTATAACACTTAGGCTTGGAAGCAAGATTGTCGTCTGTTAATTAAATAACTACACTTGCTATTTGTTTAAAAGAAACAGCCAGTGCCTTATAATGATAATCAGTGTGAGCTGAAGAACTACCTAAGCTTGCACGTATGAAAGGTAAGGACATAAGCATTTGTCCTCCAGTTTAGAGGATCAGAGTGTAAATAAGTCATTCTGCTTGGGATTCGCACCCTTGATGCCTTTGGGAATTGGGTCTTGTCAAACTCAAAGCAGGTGCTGCTCCACTGCAGGTAGCAGCTTCTGCTCCTGTAATAGAGATAGTGTAACAATAGATCATCCACTTATGTATAACGCTACCTGTGTTATGTGAGGCTGGTAGTAAGACATTATCTACCATCTTGCTTAATCCTGCTTACGTAGCATTCCATTACATAAATGTGACTCTAAAATTGGTCACGTGTCTGGAGAAGGAGGGTCTAAGCTTTAGTCTTTCCTCCAGAGAGGATTTTAATTTCTTGTCAGTAAGTGGCATGTGTTTTTTTGTTTGTTTTTTTAAATGCTGATGATGGAATATGGTCCCAGGTAGTAATTGCTGCTTGGTCAAATTTAGCTCGACATGATTCTAAGCCTGCCATATATATTGTTTTAGCTAAATTGATGTGGTGGTATCAAGTTTGACCAAATTAGCTGGGTCTACAGCTGCTTAACTTGTGTCAGTTTATAGACTAAGTTGAACAAACACAATCAGACTTAAGGCAAGATTTGAACTATTATATCTGTTGAAGTTTTGTGTTTATCAGACTACTACCACAATTACTCACATGCCTCCTTTCTTCATTCTTTCTGTCTGGAAGAGCTTAACTTCCCTTTCTGACTCTTCCACTTCTTCCTCGTTCCCTGTCTTTTTCTGCTTTCCATTGCTGCTGGTTTCAGTGATCATCTGACTGGCCTTCAATTAATTCTTTGTAATGACCTAGATTTAGGAAATAATGTAAGAGTTATGTATTGTAAATTCAGTGCAGGTTACTGGGCACTGGCTTTTAAGACCAGGATGTGGCTGAGGCTAGATGGCTGTTAATATTGTAGTTTTGTAGTAGTAGTGCAGTGACCAAGTTGAAAAAGTCTTAATGTATGTTGTGTTTTGAGTAGCACCTGAGAGTGTATGAAAACAGCAAAGGGTCCTTCCGTAAAACCCAAAGACTTGCTTTCAGCCTATCTGACCTTATGAAAATTCCCTGTCAACTAAGCACAAATGTGGTGTTATAAATGATCTGCCAAGTCTGTCTCATTGTCTGTACATGAAATAATTACTTGAGCTTGCAGTGTCTGTCTTTACGCATAAGTCTGGTCACTCTGTAGCCTGGCTGTCTGCCAGTTTGTACAGCGTGTTGGCTGGCACAGTTCTCTTATGCTGCAATCATCTCTGCAAAGAGACCTGAAACAAGTAATGGGTGATCCTCTTCCTTGGGCCTTTGATTTTTCTTATGAATAATGTATCTGCTTGAATCAATGCTGCTCATAATAAATTAACAATGTTTAAATTGGCATGGCATCTGCTGAGGACCCAGACAAATCCCATCCCAATGTTCTCAGCTATGGAATGATGTTCTTGGATATTTTCCCTAAAGTACATGTGATATGTGAAACTGTTGACACCAGGGAAACAAAGAAAGCCTCTACTTCACTCTGGTGATCTTCATAAGAAAACTTCAGACTTTGCTCCTTATTGTTTCTTGTGTGCTAATATTATATTATATTATTAGTTGGGAATATTATTATATTATATATCTAGTTGGGAATAACTTCCTATGAAGCCTTGCACTTTGAGCTACACCATCTGCATAACTGTGGAAAGGCCAGCCTTGGTCTGCTGGAAAAAGAAGTGAGGGAAAGCAGAAACTTTCATTGGTGGTCACAAACAGATATATGTGAATATATCTTATGAGGATAGGCTAAAACACATCAGTATCAAAGTGGGGATAGGCTAAAGCACATAGGTATTGGCATCACAGTTCTTGAGCAACACAATCAGACTAGAAAAGAATACAGAATAAAACTTTGAGGCTTGAATTCTATTAGTCACTGTTTGGTTTTTCATAGATCATTCATCCTGTGCTGGAACTGTTGTCTCCAATTCTGGTTGCTAGAGAACAAACCATAGTTTAGATTCCCTTGCTATGGAAATTTGAAGTATTCTGCATCTATGTTTAGTAGGCCTTTGCCTATCATAAATATTTGTAAAAGTCAGAAAATAATGTTGAGCTAATTCTTTTGGGAGTGTTTAGTCAGATTAAAAAGAAAAGTTAAAAAAAAAAAGTTAGGTGTGCTGTATGGAAATTTTACTTGTTGGCTTAGATCCTGGATTGTAAGAGGCTGCATGGATTAAATACTTATCCCCACAGCTAGTAGAGGTATAAAATTAAGTAGTATGTGTATTTTAAAAGTCTGGAGGAAAATCACTGAAATAAAAGGGAAACAAGACCAATAGTGAGTGTAACTCAGGTCAAGAAGAAGGACTGAACTACTTTCAAATCAGAAAGTATTGATTGAACAGATGTATTACTCTAATGTGCGAAGGAAGTGGTGAAATTGTTAAGTGATGTAAAATATAGTAAAACTGAAAGGTATATCTGTTGCATTTTGTGATTGTATAATAGGAGGTCAATGAAATAATTTTCAGTAATAGGCACTCAAAGGGTTGCTCTTTAGGAGCTGCTAAATTTAGACATTTTTAAATTGGCATGCTCAGATAATTAGTTTCAACAGGGCTGTCCGGTAGTTTCCTGGATCATTAATGTTGATTTTTGATAAGCTTTAAAATACTGGAAAAAGAGGACAAAAATGGATAATGTGCCAACAGTCATAGAGGGTAAAAGGCATGACCTGGATAATTACATGTCTGTCAGCTTGACATCACTTCTGGGCAAAATAATAAGGGACCTAATTAATAATGAATTAAAGAAGTGTTGTATAATTAGTGCCAATCAACATGAGTTATAGGAAAACCAGACTATGTCAAACTAGCTTGATGTATTTCTGATGAAATTAGAAGTAGTGGTGGGTAAAGCTTAAAGTGTTAATGAAATATCCTCCGCTTTCTGTGAAGATCAGACTTAGCAGCAGTCCATATCCTGATTCAGAAATGCAAGTCTGGTGTAATCAACTAGCAATACTTCATATGTTTTACACGCATTAAAGGGTAGCTAATTTTTAGGTGTGAAAATGTCAGTGTAAAATGAGACTCATCGCTGAGAAGATGCATGCCTCTTGGACTCTTGATGGCATCCTTTCTCAACCCTGTGGTGCTCAGTGTCTTATCAGTGTCCTATAAATACACGTAGGAGCTACTGATGTTTGAAGGTTGAACCATTGTTAAGTAAGGAAGAGGATTCAGCTGTGATACCATTTGTTGCCATTTACCCTGCTGAAGCTGGCACAAAGCTGAATGTGTTTCAATGCAATGAACTTCGCAGGAAAAATAAAATGCTGGCCATATTTACTGAAAAAAAATTTATTTCTGTGAAGTGATAGGTGTAACAGTCTGAGTTGTGATTTATCCTGTATAAACAGCAGTCTTAATAGCCTCAGGTAACAGGAAATATTGACTATTATATTTGACTGCAGGGTTTGTTCATCCTAGGGGTTTCCACTTCAATTCTGTCTTAAATAACTTTTATGAACTTAGGAGGAATAAATAGGAATGTATTGAGTAGGCTTATCTGTCTGACTTTGACATGAGTGCATTTGTTACTTGAATACTGTGTCCAGTTTGAGGCCAGCAGTTCATTAATTAACATGGCTAAATTAGAGAAAGTTCAGAGAAAGCCAGAGCACTAATTACTAGAGTGGAAAGTGTGTTGTGTAGTGAAAGATCTAACAAGCTTCATCTTTGCACTTCCTCGTAAACGAGGTTAAGGCATGACTTGTTCAGGGTCTGCTAGTACAAATGGAGGGAACAAAACCTTCATAATGGGCTCCTTAATCTGACAAAAAAGGGTAAGATCTAATGGTTGGAAGCTATAGACAAGCAGGTTCAGACCAGGTGAAAGGCGGCTTCACAATCTGAATGGTTTACCAAAAACTGCAGTAGATTTTGAAGAATTCCTGACTATTTTTAAGACTGCTAATTTATAAAATGTGTATTGATTTAAGCAAGGCTGGAAACCATCATGGATTGTTTTACAAAGGTAATTGGATCATTGTAATGGTACATTCTCAATCTGTAGAAATTAAAAATACATCAGACCAGAGACATGGATTCCACTGAAGAGTGGTGCTGTTAAAAATGTCTTCCAGACCTTTTTCTGAATAAGGCACAGAAAGGACCTGAACTTTGTTTTCCCACAAAAATATTCTATTACATCTGATGGATAGGAACTTAAACGCTGGCTTTGTAGAAATGTGGGAAAAGATCAAAACTCAAATCCTGATGTTTATCGTGATGAGGAATTGTCATAATCTGCTCAGTGCCTAACAAAGCCAGGCAAACTGAAATTTAAAAAAAAAAAAGTTAGTGCATTAGTACATGGACAGTTAGAGGACTTTATATCTGCTCTTTCTGTGTTAAGAGAACATATGTGAAATCTGTGCTACTTTGGGGGATGAAAATGAAAAAGGATAATTTCTACTCAAACATATGTCCCAGCTTCCAAAGGTTACTGTTGTTTTATTTTTGTCAGTATTGCTTTTGTGATCCTCTTGATAATACGCCACATTATGGAATGAAGGGGCTTGTACTTTTCTAAGCTTTGCTTACCCTCTTAACTGCCACTCTGGATCTCCGTGGCTTCTCAGGTCTTCCATGGCTTTGATGCAGCAGCTAGCATTCAGCATCTCCTCTGTTGGCTAATAGCATCTTTCTCAAGAACAGCCATGGAATAAAGTGCTTGCTGTATGATCATTAAATGCCTGCTGTTTATGCCAATTAGCACAAACTAGAAGTCTTCATTCTGAGACATTCTGGGGAGCTGTTAGACCCCGCTCCTGATAGCAGTAGAGTTAGGGCCCACCCTGACCTGCGCAGTCAAAAAGGGAGGCTGGAAAGGGTTCTTTTGATATCTGCACAACAAATCAGGGACTTACAAATCTCCCAGGGTAAATTCAAATGCAGTATTTATCTTGGTCACAGCCAAAATCACAAATCGAGTACTTGGGTACGCCCTGAGCTGCAGCTTGTTCAGATCATAATGCCCAATCTGTTCAGATCATAATCAGATAACCTTGAACATAGCCAGGGTTGCTAAACAAACTAAAACACAACTCGGGTGTGATCTGATACATCATAGTGACAAGAGCGAAAAGAAAGTACAGCAAGATAAGTCAGAGGAGAGAGAAAGAACTAGCAGGAGAAAAGGAAAAACAATCACCACTTGAGTGGGGCACAGTGGTTCCTCAGGAAAACTAGTAAACCCAGTAGCAACTCCTCCAGCAGCAATTCTTCAGGAACATGTGGTCTGGTAGTTCTTCAGGCCAGTCAAGTTGTCCTCCTTGAGGCCAATTTAATAGGGGTGGGTGCTCACCCCATGCCTTTTTGGCAGTCACTAGTCACAGGACAAGTGCAGGAGCCGCACAAAAGCCCCTCAAGCACAGGCAGCCCTGCACTCAGACAATGTTTAAAACACAAATACAAGTAAAGTAGTTGGTCTTTACAGGAGCATAAGAAAATAATGGTGAATCTGTACTTATCAGTGAAACAGCTCTCTTCGTTAATGCTAAGAGTAATTGGAGGGATATTTAAAGTGTATTTAAAATAAAAATAAAAAACCCTCAAACAAAACAGTAATCATTGATAGTGGTCTATATTAAGGGTATTAAAATACCAGAAATGTTCAAAAGACAGGAAATATTTAATAAATAATCATAATAACCAGGTTGGAAGAGACCCACCAGATCATTAAGTCCAATCATTCCTACCAAACACTAAACCATGTGTCTCAGAGCCTCGTCCACCCGTCCCTTAAACACCTCCAGGGAAGGTGAATCAACCACCTCCCTGGGCAGCCTGTTCCAGCGCCCAATGACCCTTTCTGTGAAAAATTTTTTCTAGTGTTCAACCTAAACCTCCCCTGGCAGAGCTTGAGGCCATTCCCTCTCGTCCTGTCCCCTGTCACTTGGGAGAAGAGGCCAGCACTCACGTTTCCACAACAGTGATTGGATAACAGCTGATACAGCTATATTAAATAACGGTGAATTATGTCATATTCCAAGATTAAATGGAAAGGTTGTTAGGTATGTCCTCCCAGTAAAGGCCTTTAATCTTGCAGGTCTGGATAACTGAAAACATTTGGCTGAAGGGCTTTCACTGTCACTGATAGTGACAGATCTAACCTCTTGGAACACAGATAAGCCTTCAGAAAATGGCAAGCTAATATGGTAATATTTACAGATGCTGTTGAGGGCAACATCTTGTTGCTTGTTCTTACTGTTTTCTGCTCCATTAAAAGAAAGTGATTAGTGCCTGGTATTTTACCTCCATGAAGGCTTTTACATACTGTATCCCGTAACTTTTCTTTTTCTTTTGCTAAGGTGGACAGAATGAGGTTTGGTTTTTTTTTGTGACTCAACACTCAGCAGTTTTTCAACACCTTAAAATGTGATTAGCTACAGTAAATATAATAATTAGCATTAAGTACATTGCTGCTGCGTGCAGAAATAAAAGAGTGGGGATGGAATCTCCTTTGTATACAAGGCAACACATTCACCGTCTTGGATATCGTAGTTGTAGAAGCTAAGGCAGACTTGGTTCTCCACTGTGCCCTCTAGATCCTCACTCATTTATGTACAAAATTTTCTGTATTCCCTATTTTTAAAAGTTTTTTATTTTGTGTTTCAGGCATTTTGTTATGATGATAGGCATCAATTGTTTATTTTGTTATTGTTTTACTATAATCTGCTATTCCTTCTTATTGCAGGCTCTTATCCATGGTTCTTAACTGACTGAAAAGTGCAGAAAATATAATAATAACAATAAGAACAACAATAATATTTTTTTCTATATTTTTTTTCATTAGAAATATTTGGATGTGTGTGTTTGTGATGGTGGGAAGAATACTCAAACTAGGAATTATTTATTTGTTTTTTAATTCATTACAAGTGAAACGTTTCCAGCTTGTGACTGAGTTTTCAGTTCTCAAGTTCTACCTGAATACTTTAAAAACATGTTGCAAAGCCCAGGTTTTTTTGTAAAAAAACAAGTCCCATTCCATTAAGAATTCTTTTCAACCTCTCCCAAATATCTTAAGAGGGTTTTTTTCCCCACAACATCTCTAGTAACACTTCTGCTTGTTATTTAAAAACAGAAAAATGATTGGTTTATTGAGGTTTCTACAGTTGTTCACTTTATTTGGTGCAGTTAATCCCTCCCACTTTTGAAGCTGTTGTTATCATCAACCCTGTTACTTATGTTATTGCTGTTAGAAGAGAAAGAAATACTTGGAAATAAAATTTGCAAATCAAGAAATATGTTTTGCTGGTCCTCAAGGCTGAGAGGTGCCTGACCAGCACCTGACATCTATAATGAGGTAACCAATGTTTTGCATTAGACCTAAGAGTATATTTTATGCTAGTGACTTTTATATATATATTCAACTATAACTTAACTATTAGAAGTGTAGTTAGTAGTAGAGTGTTTGACCAGTGTCTGAATCAATCACTGTCTAACATTCAATTATTCCTTAATCACCATCTGATTGCCATTTTTCATTCAGTCATCGATTAATTACCATTTGATTATAAATAAATCCCTTTGAGTTAACCCCATAACAACGACTTCTTTTGATAATTCACTTGCAACAGAGCTCCATAAGGAAATTGATGCTAAATGAAGTGGGAACCAGTATTCACAGTCAAATGAAAACAATATGGCAACACACATTGTGTAGAAATACTTTAATCTGAATCTGTTGTGGGTTTTGGTGTTGGTAGCCCAGTTAAGGTTCTGTACATTAGCCTCTGAAGAAAGAACTTTTTCTATGACTCGTATTTATGGAGATAGGAAAAAAAAATGACAACAGGAGTTGTAGGTAATACCCATTTTTTTCCATTTTACTCTGTATAATCCATAGATTATTCTGCTCTCCAGGCTATGTCTGGTTTGGTGATGGGTCAAGGGATCATCTAATGTAAAAAACCAAAAAAACAATATAAGGAAGCTTGAACTGGGATCCTAAGCCATATTGCATCTAGCTGAGTGTCATAGTCTGTTAAGTTGGTGTCTGTTTTCTTCCTGCAAGATGGCTTTCTGAGTACATGAATTGCTGCTGAATTGGTTGGATGATGGCAAAATATTAGCAGAAGGATGGACACGGCTGCTTTCTTACAGTAAGGGTACTTGGTAACACAAGGGATGACAGTGAAAGCTTCCAAGCAATGACCACAAGTATCAGAGCTTCGGTTCTAACTTTATTATTCCGGGTAGTGTAATGACTACTGGGGTAGAAAAACAAGCAGTGTTTTTTTGACTCTGTATCCAAACATGCACACGTCCACACACCCCCTCCACCCTTTCTCTTTTTGACTGTATTCAGCTCTGTTGATTTAGCTCACTGGCTATTGTGAGGCCAAGAGTACAAGTTAATGTGTCCATGTTTTGTTCCTTTTCCTTTATAGGAAATATTTGCAATATGATTTCTGGTCTTGGAGCCAAGCGTGTGATTTTTACAGGCTCTGATTGTATAATTACCATGTTCCTCTGTGTCCTCTCTATCCTGGCTTAGTTTTCCAAGTCAACTCTTATGTTAAAAAGGTATAGAATAACCTTCATTTCCTTTATGACTACTTGATATTGTTTCAAAGGTGGAATTGCAATGTATGCAACAAAAATCAAACCCAGTGTGAAATGATAAGTTTAGATATTTTTTTTAACTCTCAGTTTTTACTTTCTGTTTTCACAAGTCATTTTCATTGCATGAGGATTTCACTATACAGATATTTGTTAAATTCTTTTACAAATGTATGAACAGCATTCCATGTTGGTAAATCTTAGTTTAGTTACGGAGCAAACATGATGTAGTACTTTCTTCATTATGAAGGGGGGGGAAGGGGTGGAGGGAAGCCTTATATCATTCAAGTAAAAATATGTATGTGTGTGTGTTACGGAGTTGGAAAAAGTTGAAGGGCTGGGGAACAAGCCCACAATGATTTAATAATTCTTTTTTGTGGCTTAGTAGTGAAACCGGGGAAAGACACATTGTCAACTCGTCACAGTGAACCCCGTGGCACTATCCGAAGTGCTTCATGTATCATTCATTGCAGCAGGTAGAAGAACAGTGAAATGTGGTTCACTTTAGCAGTAAACTCCTTTAGGACTGTTTGGCTAAGTGACTTAATGGCTTATTCTTAATGTTCTTCACTTTTATCTTGAGACCTCATAACTCAAAATGACCAAAAATAATTCAAATTATTCTTGGCAGCAGGTCACCTGTGAAATATTTTCTGTCCAACTTTATTACTTTTGAGTACAAAATGCCAAGAAATATGTGTGTGCATGTCTGGGTACATGAAAGACTTACAGATACGTATATCTTTTGTGTATATCTATGGCTCCCATATATTTTCTGTAGACTTCTGTGGTTTTTTTACAATGACAACAAAGAAAAGTATCTAAAATCATATAATCTGTACCTCATTATATTCCGCTCCATTTTAAAAGCACATAAGTCTTGACATAAGCCACTGATAAGTGACATAAAAGCAGAAAAAAATGGAGAAATAGAGGCAGTGGGACTTACTGGGATACAGAAAGAAGTAATGAAGAAAAGATGAGAGCTAGTAAGTATCTGGATGAAAGAGGGAAATTCAGAGGCAGCAAACTTTAGTCTAAATTTTTATTTGATTTTTTTTTTTCCCCATGCAGAAAATGTCTATGCATATTACGTGGAAAAAAATCTAGAAAACATTCAGTACCGGGTACAAATAGANCAGAACATGAATTAGTCTTGGAGGCTTCATGTTTTTCCCACCTGGGACAACAACCTAAAATGCTTCTGTATTGCGGTCAGAAAGAGGTTCAATCGATGAAAAAGTTCAAATCTGTCACTTGGTTGTTAGTGGAAAGAAGATGATCGTGGTTTTATGGAGATTTGTTACAATGTCATGGCTGCCTTCCTTAGCTTGCTTTGGGCATATTGTGTGGGTTAATGCTTGCAGCTTTATAAACAATGATGTGTAGCCCAGAAGATAAGGGAGGAGAAGTAGGGTAATTAGCCTGCTAAGAGAAGAAGTTAATATGATGAGCTGTTTGGTTTGGGTTTTTTTAATAATTACCTCACTCTATGTGATTGAAGCGTACTGCTTAATATTTCCAGGGTTTGTACGTAATTCCTTATGTAGTCCTACTGATTTATTTATTGTCTTTAAAGAGTAAATGCAGAGAGAGACTCTGTCAAAAGAGACTTCTGGAACCTATCTTGTCCTTTGAGTTCCCAGGGTAGTTGTTAATGCTTAGGAAATTCCTTTGGTCAGTTCTCACAGGGAATTTCCTTAGGCCATGCTGTCTTGACCAAGTCTATTCAGTTTCAAAGAATTTATAATAGGTTCTTTCTATATTCTAGCTTGCATTTCTGTCTTATTAAGACTGGTCTCATCAAATGTATAGTCACAATTTATCTTTCTTTTATTCTTCACAAAAAAGTAGATAAGTGGTTTCTTCAGACTCAATTGTGCTGCTTTTAGTTAGCTGCTGTTTTTCTTGTCTATCAATAAATCAAAACATAATTTTACTTTCTGAATTTTTTTCAGTATAGCTATAGAACAGCTTGTTGTGGCCTTTAATGATCATTGCTAACCAAATCTTGCTTTGTGCTTTATCTTTCTGATAGTCTTTTGACATGCTTTTGCTGTTGCTTTATGTTAATTTTTAATTATGTGCCCCTAATACCACACCCTGTGTAAACCCTTTCATGGGCCAGTCTGTTCACTGAAGATTTCTGTAATTGCAATATCTGTACCAAAAACTCTTGCCAAGACCTTCATGCAAGGTAGACGTGTGTCCTCAGGTGTAAAATATTTCTTGAAGACTTCTTCCAATGTTTTCTTATTCTCAGAGCTTTTTGAAACCAGTATTTGTTCTAATGATGCATTATAACTTCCCTCATGTAAGTTTACCTGGTTTAGGTGAAATAAACCAATTTTTTTTTGTTATGGCCTCTTACATATGAACATGTCCAAAGGTGTAATCTTTTGCACAGACCATGGGAAAAATAAATTAAGAAGTAGATGGAAGTATCAGTTTGTGGCACTGTAGAATTCTAATTCTGCAGAATGTTAAAGTAGGGGATGATTATTTTCTTATTTCTAGGAAAATGGATGTGACAGGTGCTTTCATCTTCTTGGCAGGTAGTTCTTTAGTTACTGTGGAGGCAGCCACAGACTAATTTTGAATATCAGTTCTTCAGCTTGCAACTGCGAGACTACTTAGGTGCTGTGTTGAGATAATTGGTGTCCCTCACCCCACAAAATTTTCTTAATCTTGTCTTAAATCCATATTAAAAAACCCCAAAAGAATAAGATCATTTTCTTATATTCAGGTTTGTTTTTTTTTTTTGTCAACTAACATTTGTAGTTCTAGATCCTCTTGTTATTTCTATACGCTTCCTGGAAACTGGCTAAGACCTGAAGAGACTTCAAAGAATTGCAGCAGTGAGTTTCCCGGTCCACACATGTTATGAGGAAAAGATCTCTTTTGAAAGGAGGTTGCTTTTTCCATTTTTACATTTCTTGACTGCCCTGTTGTGAAAGGTAGAATAGAATGTTCTGGCAGATCTTCTGTATATCCTGTACAAAGC
>WAAB01009209.1:0-22261 GCA_013389865.1 Piaya cayana | reverse complement strand
GTTATGATCTGGAAAAGAAAAAACATTTTTCATAGGATTCTGCTAGATTGCAAAACAGATCTGCAGTGATAGTCCCCCTTGCTTTGTTTCATGCTGGCAGCGCAGGCCAGATGAAATCACCCTTTCTCCTGATGAACTTCCCAGTACTGCGAATGTGTTAAATTATATAATTTTACTTTCATAGGATGTCAGTGAGGCAAAAGATTAACAGCATTACAAAAAAAATGCTGACAAACTTAACAAAAATACTTAGGGTTATCAAAGGTCTTGCTAATTGTTCTCAAGAGATTTGCCCAACATCCAGGCTTCTATTAAAGTGACCTTGAATTTCCTTAAATAAAAGGCAATAAAAAGTAAACAAATGCACCGTCCAAACAATTCAACATATGTTGCTGCAGGACAATTTTTGCCTTCCTCTGAGGTATGAAAGAAACTGTGCTAAGAAGAGCTAAGGAGACTTTGAGATAAGACCCATGAATATGCTGCTTCTCTTTATTATTCTTGTTCTGTAATGGATGAATACACCAAGTACAAAGATTGTCTTACAACAGATAACTGATAGGTAAAAGGTAAAGAATTTCCTACCATAAGTGTTACACTCTGCAAGTAGATGCTAGCCTCAGTGCAGCCCTGGGGATGTTAACACCATACTACAGCAGCTCCAGCACTTCTGGACACTGTTCATATGGAGAACTTTCTGTTTGTGCCTGAAGTGTTAGTACAGAATATATTCTGGGTTGTGTGCAGAAACTGGGAGTAAAATCTAGGGGTTTTTTTTCCAAGTCAGTGGTAAAACTGGTATTGAATAATATGGGGAACAATTTCACATGAGAGTTTGGCTTTGACTAAATGAGGTCTAATAAATAATGTTCATATATCTGGCATGGTCTAATCAAAGATATTTCAAATCTAAGCTCATTGAATGTTTACAGGGCTTGTTTTATTAGCAGTGTAAAAGTTAGTGGCAGATGTACTGCTTTGTTTTCCTTGCTCAGTCTGAATTTGGATTTTGTAGTTCATTAGACTCATACCAGCCCTCTCAGATGTGAATTTAACCCTACATATTTTTCAGGTTGTGACTCAAGGGTCTTAATTCTATCACCTTTGCTTATCTCATAGTATTTTATTTGCAAATAAAAGATTTTTCAACATAAACAAAGCAAAAAGCACTTAAAAAACGTATAGGCAAAGTACAACAAGCATTCACTTACCTATAGTAGAATTGCAAAAAATAACAGTTACCGTTGCAATCTGAGGGTTAGGGAGTGCTTCTATGTCAGCTAAACAAGTCAAAACCTCAGTGTCCGTCGGAGTCAAAGTTAGGATGCTCAGGGCATTGTGGAGGCCGTTAGATTCTTGACTTTGCTGGGTAACATACCTTGACTTATCAATGAAAGTGTCATTTGTCATCCAAGTAATGTCTGGAGCTGGAGCCCATCCTAAGGCTTCACAAACAATTTCAACTGTTTTGTTCTCTGTTACTGTTAGTGTGCTATTTTTGATGAATAAAGATCCATTAACTGTAGGAGGGAAAAGATGTTTTGTTCCTTCAGAATATTTGGTTGCATTGCTTTCCTGCTGAGAGTTTTAAATTTTATCTTGCTACCCAGAAATAGCTATGACTTGAGATATGAAGTAAAAAAACAATCATTATTAACACAGATACACCATCTGCATGATATAAACATGCACATTTGCAACTTCATGGGGATGTTGTCCAGTGTGTCTAAAGCACAAGTCTCATCTTTCCAATAAAAAGCAGGAAATCACACTTTTTACCCATCCTGATGTATATCCAGGTGAAGGACAACATAATGAAATGAAAGTGTTTCTCTCTAAATTTTAAGTACGCTCAGGCTTTATCAAGAAAGTTTTACAGGCAGATGATGGGATCTTCTCACTGTATGAAGCATCTCCTTGACAAATAGATAGTGTCTGGTGATTAGATTGTGCTTTACTGGCTGCACTTTATCACTACTAATGCTACAGGGAGGAGGAAGAAGGCTTGACACAGGGGCTTGACACACAGGAACATTCTGTTCCTTGGAAATGGTAATTTGCGGCAGCAATCATATGAAGAGTATTGCCTTGTGTCTCAAGGGCTTTACTTCTACAGGCCATTAAATCAAATTCAAACTGGATACAGATTGATTGTCGAGTCAGAAATCAGGAGGGAGATCTGCCCTAAAGACAGCAGAAGGTTCTTGTATAAAGACATGCATATGGGGTAATCTGTACTGTTTCTAGCCCAAAGATGTTTTTTGACTGAGTGCTAGTGGGCCTTTAATCCAATCCAACAAAGAATAAGAGATGCAACAGAAAAAAACAAAGGCAGTTTAGACCTTTGTTAATGGCACTCTGAATGTGACTCTGAAACCTGCTTTGAAAGTAAAAGTAAGACAAGGAGGGCAGGAGTCAAAGGGCAGTAAATGAGAACATGTAGTCTTTTGCAGCAATTTGGGCAATCCATCAGAGGATTCCTTTAAGTGCAGTATACTAAAACAACTTTCTATTGATGGCTATACGCACCTTGAACAGAAAGAAATGCAAAGCTGCTCTCATTAGGTTTCTGGGTGCTGCATTCAATTTTTCCAGAGTCGCTCAGCTGTGTGTTGCGGATGATCAGCTCCGAGGTAAATGAATCGCTACTGGTATAATTTTTAGAGGTGAAGCGGTCTGATGTTTCAACAGCTCCTTGAGAATTGATGACAGTGAGGACAGGATTTCCATTGGACAGCCAAATGAGAATTACCCATCCTAATGACACAGTGCAATTAAAGCGGGCTTCTGAACCAGCAAGGACTGTTGCATTAGTAGGGCCTTTTATAACAGAATAACAAAAGCCAAAGCCTGGAAAGAAGGAAAAATCACATTCTGTAAATACATACACAACACCACCACCAAAGACCTTTGACTTAATTTTTACTGCCAGCAATTTAAGGCTAAAAAGCCAAGCACCCTGGTCCAAATAGTATTATTCATGTGGAACACTGAGGTATTAAGCACTTAGTCATGTATCAGGGAAGGCTGTCGATTTAGCCACTTCACCTCTGACAGTCATCAGTACCTGATACTTTCAGGAAAAAGTTACTTGTCTCATTTTCTACAATGCCTGTCATTAAGTAGTTGAAATGTGTGTATGGTGAATTCACATTGCAACTGGGTAATGTTAATCCCAGAGCAGGAAACAGTGGTCAAATACTACATTGTTATAATGGCTCCTCAAGCCCATCATGACAAACACAAGAAGTAGAGGTCTATATGATGTGTTATAGCAATTATGTTAAGATATATAAGATGTTAAAAGATCTTAACCAGGTCAGAGACGGAGATGTACAACCTAATCTTTCAGCTCCAGTTTAGATTAAAATGTTTTCTTCAAAGATAAATTTTATTTTTGGTCTTTCCTTCTCCCACTCCAAAACCACTTAAATGTCTCTCTTCAGTTTTATCATTTTGCTGAAAGAAAAGAGTTCTGCCCTGGAATAGGAAAGTACATGAGTTTTCTAGACTTTAAATAAATAAAAGAGTAGGTAAATGATCCCCTTTCCATACTTCAGACTGTGATTGATTTTTTGCAGTCCCATCGTATATACTTCCATGCTTTTTAGACTATTCAACTGCCTCTCCCCATATTTCTCATGCATATATCACAAACAACCTCCCCCACATTCTTAGGCTTTCTGTTAGCTGGAGCTGCTGTAATTCATGAGTTTTTCTCCTTAAAAGGTAGCATGAATTTCAGCTACTATATTTCAGAACGGAAAGTTGATTTCTAAGGAAGGCATCCTGTTTTCCTTTTCTACTCAACAGACCCAAGGCCGCCCATTGCCCACAGAAGAATGAATGTGCAGCTGTTGCCCAGGCAGATGGTGGATCCTCTGTGCGTGGGAAGGCAGAAGCACTCACTTCTACCAAGCAGAAAGTGAAGAAAGGATGAAGGCAGAGACTTTTTTCCAAAGCAGCAGCTGTGACTTGAGACCCTGAAATAGCTAGTGGAAATGAGTGCAGTTTTGAAGGTGGACAAATCTTAAAGGACTTCTCAGAGGCAGAACACCATATACCTTAGTCGTCACAAGGGATAAAATTTCAAAGGGTAAGAACAACCCAGATTATTTGATTGACATCTTAAGGAACAGGACCTGAGAGAGCAATGTGGTGTGAAATTAGGAATTTGCTTCTTTTTGTCCTTGTTCTTAGTGATCCCTTTAGATTTTGGCTCAGTTCCCCAGAGCATGCTACATCCATGTGCAGCAGAGCAAAGACAAGATGCCTTTCAAAGAGGAGTAGCTGACCACAGAGTAATTCAGGTTAGAAGTGACCTCTCCAATCCAGCCCTCCTGATAAAGCAGGTTAAATTCTGAGATTAGACCTGGTTGCTCATGGCTTTATCCAGTCAGGACTGAAAATTTCCAAGGATAGGGACTGCTCAGTTTCTCTGGGAAACCTGCTCCACTGCCTAACAGATCTCGCTAGGAAAAAGATTTTTCCTTGTGCCCACTCTGAACCTCTTTTGTTTCAATGTGTGCCTGTTTTCTCTTGTCTTCTTGCCACTCACAACTGTGAAGAGCCTGGCTCTATTTTCCTGACAACCTCCTTGCAGATACTGCCAGGCTGCCATTAGAGACCTCACTGCCACTGCTGCAGGCTGAACAAGATCTGCTCTGCCAGCTGCTCCTCACAGTGCAAGCACTCCAGCCCATTACCATCTTGATGGCCCTCTACTGAATTCATTCTAGTTTATCAATGTTTTTCCTGTATTGAGGAGCCCGAAATGGTACGTTCTCATAAACCAGTCACTTTACTAAGTCACTACCACCCCCAGCCCTGCTAGCTGCAGGTGGAGTGCAGGGGGGCAGAGAAGACTGCCATTGCAGTTTCTTGTCAGCAAGGTTCACCTCAGGGTACTGCTCTTTCTCATCCCACACAGCTTCTATCATCTCTTCACCTGCCTCTAAATTTGAGTCTGCTCCTCTTTGACCTGGTGCTTACCTGCACCTCACTGTGACAGAGTTGCTTTCCGATGGGGGCATTGAAAGGTTTTGGTGGGAAGGGACTTGAGCAAATCTCTAGTCCAAATGTCTGCTCCAAGCAAAAATAACTACACAGTTATCTCCAAGGATGGAGATTTCACAAGCTCTCTGCAGACCAAGCAGTCCCGCTAGCAAGATTACCCCACCACCGAATTTTTCATCACTTACAGGAAACATTCATGCTGAGGAAGTGCCAGAACTGCCAGTGCTGCCCCTAAAAATTCAGGCTGTATTCTGCATAATTACAGCAATTAGGTACTATAGTCCGTAGCAGTCTAATTAAAACTCCATGTCTGCAAATTTGGCCTGAGCATAAGTGTTCAATTGTTTTCCAGGAGAAAGAAAGTCTGAAAAAGCCATTACTCCCTTGCTAAGAGTATTTAGGACAATGAAGTGATTTTAAAAGGTTTCATTCAACCCAGGTTTTGTACATGTTATGTAGTTTATTCATTATCAGAGTGATTATAAATTATTGAAAAAATAATTTTTAATTCAGTCAATAGCTGACATGAGTAGGGGAGAATATGCTGTACTGTTTCACACAAGAGAGATGTTTGATAATTGCATAAATGGAACCAAAGCCCAATCTCCATTACAATAATTGCAACCAGGGCCTTGATGAACCCACCCATAGCATAGGGCCTGAAATCTCATTGCTCCACTGTCAACATCATATGCTGATTCCTAGCTCACATTTAATCCTAGGCAGTGTATATGTAACCAGGTTTGTACCAAGAATTGTTCTTTAATATAAATAGCTCCTCTCCTTCCTCCCACCTGCTGCATGTATTTACAGACAAGAGCCTTTTTCATTCTTTATTTTTCAGGACTGTACAAACCTAGCTCTTCCTGGTTCTTTGTGTGATTGACTCTGAGTTCTCTCATGTTTACAACCACCTTTGCAAAGGTTTTCCACTACCCTGGGTTATGTTACCACTGCCATGCACTTCATTCTCCAAAGTATATCTGTGTGTGAGCTATAAAATATTAAATGAAAAGCAAACTTCACTTCCACTGATAGTTAATAAAGGCAGATAAGATACAGTAAAGTATATCTCTGTTCAACTTTAATGGCTAATTTTTTCCAGTAGCACTTACGCAAAGCTCTCTTCAGATTTATGAAGGTGAATTGAAATGCTTCAAAACATGAAATGTCTTAAAGACAAACTCAGCAATCAAATCATAGAATCATAGAAAGGTTGGAGTTGGAAGGGACCTTTAAGACTGTCCAACCACCTGCCATGGGCAGGGACACCTTCCACTGGATCAGGTTGTTCAAAGCCCCAGCCAAACTGGCCTTGGACACCTCCAAGGATGGGGCATCCACAGTTTCTCATATTTTAACTTAATATGTTGCTTTATAAACAGTTAACACAACAAAATGCCTAAAAGCCACTTCCTCTCTTTTCTATTTGTCACTCTCTGAATGCTAGGGATTGACCACATGTCAGTGGATGGCACCATTTACAGAGCTATGGGTTTTCGAATGAATGTGCACCGATGAAGTGAGACCATTTGTCATGTCATATGGCCCTCTTCCCAGATATTCAACATCCAGTTGTCATGATTTCTATTCATAACTTAAATTACCAGGGTTGTGATACTGTCCTAAGCTCAAATGTGTCTTCGACTAATCTACTTTTTCTTGATTCATATTTTAGCCAGCCTTTACAATACTACTCCCAGTACAACTTTGGTGTCAATACCATGTTCACATGCTGAATTTTTTGTATTTTTAGGCTTTGTTTGAATTCTTCCTAGGTGGCTGATGTGGACATAAACAGCTACCATGATGACAAACACAGCCATGAACAAAATTCCTTAGAGTTAACACCAAAATGCATTTAGTTGCTCATGAAACAGGAGATGCAGTACTTATCCATACTGCTTCTCTTAATGCAAACTGATCTCTGTGCATTTGCAATTTATTTCTATGCCTGTGCAAACTCTTCTCTTTCTTAAGCTGCCATGGTTCACAATGGCTCTGAATAAATAATGTGACTTTTAGTACACTGCTAGTTGTTAATTAATCATTTGCTATGAGGTCATGTCTGAGAGTTCCATTATAGTCTTGAAATTTACCCCTAAACATGAATAATGAGTGATCATCAACTCTAAAAATATGTGGCTAATATTGCTTTTGTTTAATCCAGACAGTCAAAACAGTGTAGGTGGGTAGATATGTGTTATTCCTTCATTTATCTAATATAATAAATTTTTATTAGTCCATAGGTATGGTAGGATCTACATCATCTTTCACCAATAATATCTGCTACAGCAACAGGTAGTTATTAACATCTGTGAGCTAAGGAACTGGTCCATAAGCCCTGGGGATCCTATGGGTGGCAGGAGGACTGAGGAGAGGGACATAGCTCAAATTTGCCTCCATTTAGATCTCAGTAAAGTCACCACACAGTCAAAAAAGGAGCTTCATGATCCTTTCCACCTGCTGCCAAAGCATTTTTAGTGATTTTAACTTTGCCTCACTATCTTTATCTTTTTGCTTCTATTTTTTGTTCTGCAACAGCACGTGGAGTGCAGAACTAACAGGGTGTTTCACTGTCCTACCCACATGCAAACTCTGATAACGTAACTCCTTTAAGGTCAAAGAGGACATTTGCGACAGAAATGGGATCTAAACCCTGTTGTCAGTGCTATAAGTTGGTGCTATCAGTCCTTTTGCTTCTTGAACTAAGGAGAAAATTTTAGTGCTGGTTTTATTTACATACTGCTTGAAAAATACCTTGCAGATCACTGCTTTTAGACAATTTAAGGCCTCAGGCTATGTTGTCTTTGCACTTTACAGGAATTTCATGTTCATCTCTCAAAGCTGGTTTAACATCTGCTACTCCACACACCACTGATAAATCCCACCCAGGAAAATGTAATCTTTGCAATAGGGAAATGTTAGGCTGGTTTTGTGATATTGCATTACTCCTTGATTTCTGAAGATCAAAACTGAGTTAGGACACCTCCTCCAAGGCACATCACTAAATATTTATAAAGCAGTCACAAGTGCTAAAAGTTTGCTTAAACTGATAAGCATTTATGGCATATCAGTTGTTTAGTCCTTCTCAATAGCATGCAGAGTATCTACCAACTCCTTTATAGGCTGTCACACGAATACACTGTCATATCACTGGGGGTTTTGACAAAACAAAAATGCATCTCATTCTTTGGATGATGACTGCACTGAGGGAATCTGATTTGCCATAGAACTGCCTTTCGCTTTCATCACCAATGTTTCTTCTTCCCCTCGAACTAACTCTGAAAGACCACTTTTTCATGCTGAAGGTTTCAGCAACAAAAGCATTGAGGCATGGCTACCTTCTTTTCCTTCCCTCATCTTCTCTGCCAAGTCTGTCTTTCCTCTTTTAAAAGTGACCTATTTGGATGCAGCACAGTAAAGGACAGGATGGACATGGAAGGACATTTTTCCATAATGATTCCATTTTTTTCCAGATTTATTACCATATTTAAAAATAATCTCCCTCTTTATACCCATATCAACCTTCCATAGGCCCTGCCTTTTATTCTTCAGTCTCTGTCTTCCTCCTTTTCTCCCTTCCTTCTCTGTTGCTACTGTTTGTATTTCTACATTTTTTTCTTCTAGTCCATTTTAAATTACTTTTTTTCTTTTCACTGTATCTTCTTATTCACTCCACCTTGTCTTCTGCCTTCCCTGCCTCATTGCTGACCCACTGCTTCAGCAACTACTCTGCAACTGATTGTGTGGGATTCGGCAAGATTTTTCTTCAGCACATATAAAAGTTTATTTCAAAACCAACAACCCTGCAGCTGAGCTTTTTGAAAATGAAAGTAGGCTAGCGCTTGTCAAAGCCTGCAGAGGAGGACTAGCTTGTTTGCTTACGTTAACAAGACTTTTTAAATGTTTATAGGATGTTTCTGTCAAGTAATACCAGTTACTGGTGCTCGGCAACACATATTTCCACCCACCTCCACAGCCTGCAGGTGTGTCTTCCCATCTCTTCTCTTACTCACTGTTTGACATCCATTCCTTGTAGCCTCTCCTGGCTCTGCTGTTAGACTGCACTGCCTGTCCCTCCTGCACTGTCTCTTGTCTTGAGTGGTGGGAGTCCCCAGGCTGAGAGAGCCACAGCAGCACCACCACTGATACCCCGGCAACAGGCTGAGACCCCGTACTGCATCTCAGCCCTGAGTGTGTGATGCTATGGCTGCCAAAGGGCACGTGGTGCTCATCCACAGCAATGCTCAAACTGGCTGTGCCGTGCAGCCATCTCAGCAGCCTAGTCACATCTCCCAGCCTTGCAACTCGCAGCATCCCAAGAGTAGCAATACTTCCTACAAGAGCAACATTTGGCTCTCCACAACACACCTCTCTGCTTTGGGCTGTGCTCCCGTGGCTGTGCCACTCAGTGTGGGCAATGCCTGCTAGCCCAGTACAGCAGGGGCAATAAAACATCTATTGCAGGCATGTTTTACTAAAAGCATTAGTGAAAGATAATAGAAATCCTCTAAAACATGTACTGCTCTGCTCTGGATGCTTAGGAAGACAGTTCAAGAAAAAGGGAAAACTAAAAACTGACGCTTCTTTGTTATAACTTCTCACTGTTCAAAAATAAGAGACCTAAAGTCTGCCAGAGCCAAAGATTGCTCCTGCATTCATGGATTTATTTTCCCTGATACTTGTTTTTAGCTTTTTGCAGCTTATTTGTAATTTTATTTCTCCTATATGCACTGACCATGAGCCTTACTATGTAATTACATGCTGTGAGGCAAAATATGTTCTTGATTTGTCTCAAACCTTCTTTCTGATACTTCTACTGGTTATCACTAGTTCTTTATGTCATGAGAAATTGTGAATAACCATCTCACCATTCACCTCCATATAAATAGTTGCTTTAATAAATGTTTACTGTTCCTTCTTTTTTACAAGCAGAGAAATGTTCCAGGCTTATGAAGGCTCCCTCATACCTCTGTTCACCTCTGTCATACTTTATACCTTTCTCAGACCTAGTGAATCCTTTTTGAAATGGAAGAGCTAACAAAACATCCAGAATTCAAGATATAAGCTTTCTGCAGATTTATATAATGCGAGGTTTCATGGTATTGCTCTTGCTGAAGAGAGATTTTCTCTCTTTCAGCAATTTACTCTTTCCAAATTATCTATTCTTTTCCAGCATTAGACTTCTTCAGCTAAGTGATGCTTTGCAATGAATATTTTATGCTCCTTTCTTACTTGCTCACTTGGCATCATGACATTTTCTGGCAAAACTTCCTGGTCTCTTTTTTTGGATTTGGCTGCCCTAAGTAATTCTGCACCACCTGCAAAGTCTGCCACCTCGCAGTTCACTCCTCTTCACTAGGTTGTTTAAGAGCTTGTTGAATACCACACATCCCTGTACAGCTCTACTAGGAACACCACTCTGCTCAGAAAACTCAATGTTTATTCCTGCATTGTGTTTCCTTTCACCAATTATTAAGCCATGACAATGCTTTGCCTCTCATCCTGCTGCAGCTCCCTCTTTTCAGAGCCTGTTAAAACCCCAGGTAGGCGATAATTAAAAAAAAAAAAAAAAAAAGCAGCTTTGTCTCTGTTACCCAACTAGTCACTTCATATTCACATTTTCTTTAAAGCTCTGTCACCAGGATACCTTTTATATGAAGTCATTTTGAAACTCATGGATTTGAAATGCAAATTGGAAGCAAATTAGCAAAATGATGATTTCCACATATTTCTGGAAGCAAAATCAGCTGCTGATATTGAGCTCCCTATAGATACCCCCTTCAAAGCAGTCCCAAACAGGAGGAATATGAAAGCAATGAGAGGAAGAAATAAGTGGGATATCCCTGGTCACTCAAGTGGGAAGGGAGAGAGGGCAGCTTTCCTATCTCCTCCCCACTCCGTCCATTTCAGTATACTCCTGTATACTGAAGCCCAGTCTAAGCCATTAGATCATTCAGATTTGAAATGCACACTTAACAATTTGAAACACTTTAAATAATCCCCCTCTGAGACTGACTGTTCAATCTGTTATCACCACTAACTGCCACTTACATGGTTTTAAAACTAGTTCACGCATTTTGCCCATGGTGGCTCATTTCACAGGTTATGAATGTGTCCTACCTGGTAGCAAGGCTGTTAAGATGAGAGAAAGTAAAATTAATTTCTGGATCCTCTCCATTGGAGCATTCTCTCCTCGTCTCCAAGGCAGAAAGCCACCAGCGGTCACTGCATACTTGAGCAGAAGCTGAAGAACAGAATGTATTAGGAAATGCGGTAATGAGCTGCTGCTTTGTGTTCTGTGATAAAATGTGACTTTAAGTGACCTGTATTACCAATAAGGGGAGAAGATTAAATGCCAGAGCGTTTGGAAGGCGAGCAATAACCTTTCTCAGAACAACTGGTTCAAAAGGAGTAGAGGAGCTTTCTTCAGCAGAGAAATCTCCTCCTACGGACCTTC
Organism: Piaya cayana; assembly: GCA_013389865.1. NCBI lineage: Eukaryota > Metazoa > Chordata > Aves > Cuculiformes > Coccyzidae > Piaya > Piaya cayana. Next base: position 10,782 of record WAAB01009209.1, on the reverse strand, counting down.
TATCTCATGCCCTTAGTCCCTCCTGGCTATTACAACACTACTGCCTTGGGATTTACTGTGTCAGGGTAGCTCCATCTGCACCATTAAAGTTAATCACAAGCAGCTGGAATAAGTAATTCTCTAAGCTGCCTGAAAGTGCATATGTGTCGTGTGTGTGTGTGCTTTCTGTGCCACCACTGATATCCTGGCAGTCTAATGAACCCTGTCCTCCATCACTTACTGTCATGCAGGACAACTGTGCAAGGTGCCAGCCACTCCCCTGGGATCAGAGGGGAGCAGTTCTCCGCATGGAGATGGGGTTCTTACACCTCCTTGGGAAAATGATGGCTCCTGCACCAGGCAGCCTTCAGGAGAAGTTTGGTTTCACATTTTCCTGTGGGCTTTACTCCAAAACTAGGATTGTCATTCATACATTTCCAGGGAGATCTTTGTATCTTTATTGCTGTGGCAGTTCCATTAGGCCCTTACTGTACAGAGGCCATTCCAGCCAGAAGGAATGGCTCCTGCCACCCTGGCCTCTCCATCCAACCTACCCTGCCGCAAGGATGAGGAACACAAAATCTCCTCCCAGTTCCCCAGACTGAGCACTCACAAAGACTGCTAGTGCAAAGAGGGTCCCCAGAATTGTTTCTCTGAGCCCAAGAGTGCCTCTTACATCCCAAAATAAAACACCACCAGCTCTCCATTCTGGTCAGAGATAAGATGCAGAGCTTGGGTGTGAGCCATCACCTTACTTCTGCATTTTCTGCTTTTCCAGTATTTGTGATTCACTCATGTGATATTATTCTCCTCCCCCTCAAAATATGTGGGAGAGAGTTTGCTGGTGCTGCTTGGTTTACAAAGTTCTCAGCTGGGAAACTGAAGTTTGTCTTCATGAAAGGGATACAGGCTGAAGGATGCGGTTTTGTGGCTAGCCCAAATTTCTTGACAGGAAAGTGGTTTTGATTTTGGTGGATGTGCTTTGTGGCTGCTCTGTGCAATGCATACATATTAGTATCACCACAGAGACACCCTGAATGAGTTTCCTGTAATAAGTATACTTTTTCACATGCCCTTTTGCTGAAACTAAAATCACACCAAGGCACAAGACACAAAAGCAGTGGCCCCGCTGTTTTGCTGCCCTTAAGCAAGCAGTTCTTTTTACAGTTTTGTGCAAAGACCTAGCATTAACTCCCAGCAGGTCTTTTGTGAAAGCAATAGTGGTGGGATGGTGCAAGGGTGGGTGGCAGTGCCTCTCGTGGGATACCCATGTAGGAGGAATGATCCACACACAGACCTTCCCTGCCCACTGCATCACTGCGAGTAACAAAAAGTAATTTTGCTGTCTTTCCAAGCACATTCAGCTGCAGCATCAAAGTATACTAGAGCGTTGCTCACTCCTCAGTGCTTTAAGCTGAGGGTCTCAATGAGTTTACTGCATTTGCAACCTAACCAGCTCAGACGGCAGATTGCTCCTTGCCTTCCCATTTTGCAAGCTTTCAGTTTACCTTGCCAACTTAAAGGACAGGCCTGTCAACTAATCAACATTTTAAGTTGAACCTGTGGGCTTATTTCCCCATCTGAGTGTTGGGAGTGGAGTCAGTTTGTAGTCTGGTTTCAGTCCACACAATGCATTTTGAAAGGTTTTGAAAGGTCCCCAGCAGGCAGCTGGGATGGAGGGGGACCATGCACTGCTTGGAGGGGTTTCTCCTTTCTCTGTGATAACTCTCAGGAGGTACACAAATCAGTCAGTAGTTTTTAAGAGTTAGCATTATCTGTCATACGAAGAGAAACAGCCCAAGTAAAACAGCAGGAAGCAAATCTAAAAGCCAGGGCCATGTCCTCTTCTAGGAAGATGTGAACCCAGGCAGGTTCTACAGGCCGGGAGAGGACCCTGCCAGACAGGACAGTAGCTTTCATGCCTCCACTTACAAATCACTGCAAGATGACCCAAGCAAAGTTTTATGGAGATGAATAAACTTTCCAGAATCTTATGCCCAAATTCAGGCTAAAATCAGTAAATAGCTTGGGATGAAGCAAAGCGAGGAAGGAATGGAAGGGACCTATAACATTTTGTTTCACTTTGTTTCAAAACGGACTTTCAAGGGCCAGGAAATATTACTCAATCCCCAGATGAAACAGGATATTTTGGCTGCTCATGAATTAAGCAGTGGGGATTTGGCTTGAGCTGTTTTTCACCTTCTCTGCATGTGCCTAGGCAACTCGCATTGCCAGCGTTGTTGTGCATGTGGGGGCACCCACTGCTTACAAGCTTGCAGCCCCACTCGGGGCCCACTCCCTCCCACCCGTGCGCCAAAGAGCGGGGGTTAATACTGATAATATTTCCTTAAAGGAGTGGGAGGCAGATCCAGCCTGGGGCAGAGCAGGGCTGGAGACACCTGCCCCAAGCACCAGGGTGCACAGAAGGAAACAGAGGCTGCAAAACACCCCCTCTCGCCCCACTGCCACCAGCCAGGGGCTGGCTCCCCCACTGTGGCAGGAGCAAGCCCGGGGGTTAAGTTATCTTTCAGCTGCCAGCTCCTTCAGCTGGGAAGGGAATAATTGCTCTGGAGGGGTTACCTGTATTGCTTCCCCGGGCGTCTCCGAGACTGCTTTCCCTTTGACGACAAGCCCTGCTCACACCCTACGCTCAGGGGACGCCGGAGGAGGCCAAAGGCATTCAATGGGGAGCCCCGGGCCAGCACTCTCCTCCTCACCCCAGGGAAACCTCCCTCAGGCGGAGGGACGGCTTCCCAGGAAGCCGCAGGGAAGGAGCCCTGACCTTTGCCGTCTCTCAGCCGCTGAGCTGGAGACAGGCGGCTGCTCTGACATTGTCCCTGCGATACGGTGAGGCGAGGATCGCCTCTCCCCTTCCCCCCGCCCGAACACGCCTGTCGCCGTGTTAATATTTAACTGGTCCCGCAGCAGGAAGTTGGGCACAGCCGATGACACACACGCGGGAGCAAATCTCACTCTGTCCTGGCCCAAAAAGCTGGGTGGACGCCTTTGCGTGACATCTCAGCCGTGCCATTTTGCCATGACGTCATGGGAGGCGCAGGGTTTGTTTACCCCCCCGGTTTATAACTGCGCAGGTGAGTGTGTCGGAGTCCTGCGCCAAGGCCGGAGCGCGTCCTGCTGTTAGAACGCTGCAGGTAACAAGGCAAACAACAGAAGCTGTCAAAATAGGCCTTTACTGAGAGGTGCAACTTTGTAAGAAGTTGATGAGAAAACTGAATGAGTTCTCCCTCTTTTACTGAAAATGCAGTCCTCAAGTTTTAGAGGATTTGGGGTTTTATTTCCATATTCCCTTCCTCCTTTCAGTTCTTATTTTGGGGAATTCTTTACATTAGGCCAGGAAAACATGCATTAAAATATTACATTTAATTCTGAATGTTTTGTGGTTGGTTTGCTCAGTTAAATCACAACTTTTCCTATCACTTTGACAGTTGTGTGTTCACCAAAGCTGAGACACTCCCTCATGAGAGATGCTCTTTCAATGGCTGCAGTCTTCATCTTCCACTTAGAGCCGAACTGCATCCTTCACTTTACACCATCATTGGTCAGTGAGTTGAACTGACGCAACACATCAAGGGACTTCAGTAAGTCCATCTGCTGGGAAGCTTAACTCATAAAGAAGGGACATGACATTCCTGAACTGTATTTACTACTAAGCAAGGTAACAGAACAAGTAGATGATTTCTGATTCAAAATGAAAAAGTTCAGTTCAACAAAGAGAAATGAAAGAGTCTGGGGGATTTTCATCAGTTTCCAAAATTAGATTTCAAAACCTGTACTTTATTAGAAAAAAATACCATGCAAACTTGTTTAAAAAAAAAAAGCTGTGAAACCTGCAGGAAGTTTTTTGACCAGGTGCAATTTAGTTTTTTTCTTCTTCCTTGCTTTCCCAAACATGTCTCTTTTTTTAAGCCTGAAGTCTCACACTCTTGTTCAACAAGCATCCCAACTTTCACAACAGTGTTTTTGAGATATCTTCTATGCATTTTGATTTTCATCCAAACAAAGCTAGAGGAAAAAAAGGGAAAACATCTAATGAGAAGATTCCATCTCTTGTTGCCAGAGTAGGAAATGAGCAAAAGGTTAAAATGGATTGACTGGATTTTCAGCCTGAATTAATGAAGATAACTCTTTGTATAAATGCTTTGGAAAGAATAATAGCTGGTTTTAGAACTCTTAAAAATTATAATTTGGTATTACTGAGAAGAGATTGGCTCTGTCATCTCTGTAATTGCTCTTCAGGTAGATTTAAGTTGCTATTAGATCCCTCTTTAACCTCTTTTCTGCCTAACTATAGTCTCGCCCCCTCAGCATCTCCTCACCAGTGCTGTGCTCTAGACCTTTGCCTGCTTGTTGTCCTGCCACTGGACCCTCTCTAGCTTCTCTTCCTGCTACTTGAACTGAGGGGCACAAAACTGCACATGGATTTCCAGATGTGGCTAGTAAAGGAGAATAGCAGTTTCTCTGATTTTTCTGGCAACATCTCTCTGAATATGACCTAAAACATGGTTTTCCATATTTGTGCTGAGAGGGCATTGTTGTCTTGTATTTACCCAGTGTTCATTTCACCCAGGTCTCTTCATCAAGATTTCTATCCACTGACATGTAAGCAGCAATACTACAGCCTGCACCTCAAGTTTGTTCCACCTGATGTGCAGAACATTGTGCTTTTTCGCACTGGATTTAATGATGCTTCTGTTGGCTCAGTGCTCAAGCTTATCAAGGTCCCTTTGGATGTTATGTTGCTGCACCTGTGCTACAGCTGTCATTATAACACCAGCTAATCACAGGCTGATCAGCTATCTTTTTACCACGCTGTGGTCTGTCATTGCTTGGAGATTAGCTGTGCCCTTAAATGTGTACACACATAAAGATTCATACACCACTGTGCAGGCCCTCACAGGCATTTCATTTCCATCCCCTCAATATAGAGGGGACTGGTTGAAGCCTGTAGTGGGAACGTGGTACTCTGGATCTGGCCCCAGTGGGAATCATCAGGAGAGCACCTGCCACCTTCACCCACACATACACTGGCTTGGTTTTCATCAGCTGAAATCTTTCTGGGTGAATCTGGTACGCAAAGATTGGTTTTGAATGTTCTTTGTTTTCCCTGGGGCTGCTTGGGCTATGAACACATGTATTTATATCCAGTTAGTTATTTCGCACTGCACTTGTTAGTTCCTTCCATACTTTGACTTTCCAAATGAAGTGTGATATCATGATGAATAAAAATATTGGCACTGGTTAGAATGTGCATGGGATAAGACATTACACAGCACAGTAAAGTATACAGATCCCCAATCACTGAGAACATCATGCACATACAAGATTATCCATGCTCATGAGTATTCGAAAGATCACATCCTAAGTTTACCAGTTCAATGCAAATGGAAAATCGTTTTGTGAATCATCAGCCTGCACACCAGGCAGATTTCTACCTCCCACTCCAGTTTCTCTAGACACTTCTTTCCAGTTCTTCCTTTTTCTTCTGCCTGTGTGTAGGAGGATTTCTGCCCATTTTGTTTTTCTTCCCCTCAACTCTTCCAAATTCTATTTTGCACACCATATAATCTCTTCTGTATGGTGTGTAGACCGTGTAAACTGCTGGAGCATCCATCAGTTGTTGTGGGTTGTGTTAGTCTGAAACGTACGTCTCAGCAATTTGCTGTTCAAAACCATGTAAGAAGCCCCAAACGAAATGGACTTTCCAAGAGTCACTTAGTGAAGCTTTCTGTCATTGTAATTGTGGCTGTGTCTTTTTTATTTTTTTTTCTTTCCTCACAGGAGAATTAGACAAATTTTTATGATGGCAAATGAAGAGCATTTAGGCACCTTGATTTGTAAATTACTTCTAATGAGCAAGAGCACAGCAGGGGAAATCACCAGTCCGTACACTTCCATGCTGTACATTAGCTTCTTTAGCTGAGTCAAAGAAAATATGATTAGAGGATGTGAGCATTAAAATAGCAGAGAAAGGGCACTTACAAATGCAACATTAAAGCTGATTTGAGGTCAGTACTAGAAACAGGAATGAAATTCTTCATTTCCCCATGGAAACTGGCTTGAAAAGGTTTTGAACATTACAAAGACCTTGAGAAATGATTCCCTATTAAAAAAAAATGTTCTTTTATGTAGTGGAGAACAGGAGAATTGAAACATCTAGAAAAGACTAAGATAAGAGACAAACTGACCTAGTGACTGAATTAGCAGTGTCTATCTAGATGCCTACAGGACATTTCTCTCTAGTAGCCAAACAGCACAAAGAGATGCTAAGCCATAACTTTTCCAAATCTGCCTCATTTATTCTTCTCTTTCTACACTCCTACATCTTTCCACTACTGTTTGCCGAAATATTTGGTTCTCTGAAAGGCATAATTCTCATTCAGAACAGTTTTTATTAGTGTTAGCTATAGAAGTCACAGGTCCTTCTCTCACAAGCTTTAGTTTTCAAAAACTTTTCATTAATCTGTTAATATATTGAAAGTTCACCACAGTTTTAAGCTTTGATTGCCATTTCTCCAAATGTGCTAGAAGAAAAGCTTTAGAAATAACACGGCTGTACCCATTTCCTCTTTCTATCACTTTTGTGACTGTTGAGATGCGGTTTTCCCACTTTGTTTCCACTTTGTAGGGTATGAGAGCTTTGGAGACCCACATCTACTTTCAACATCAAACATAGGGAAGCCTCAATGCCCGCTGGGGTCCTTGCTGCCTACTACAAATATATTTATATGAAAAATCAACATACCCTGCATTAGGATACCTCTGTTGCACAAACAATAGTGTTATGATTGTCTCTACATTTTAAAAGAAACTTCAGTTTGTAAAAAATTGTTTGCTGAGTGAACAAAAGACAATGACTGGACAGGTAGATTAATTATCTGAAAGATATGATGTGGGGCTGTGGGGGCATGTCCAAAGGAGCTGCAATCTTTATGAATACCAGTGACCACCCACAGCATGCAGAACCTCCTCATCAGCTACTGCTAGGCAGCTAAGACACAAGCATCTATCCTGAACAATTTGTCAGGGATTTTTTCTGAGGTCATTAAAAATAAAAAAGCACTACCAGATAATGCTTCACCTTTCCTGCTGCAAGGGTCTAAGGTAGGCAAGGCATGTTAACTTCTGGTGAATCCTGCCTCATTATTTTGGCTACAAAATAGTCTGAAAGACTGTTAGATTCGATGTGCTGGTTTAGCTGCAAATGTTAGCAGAGAATGATCTCACCAACAAAAAAATGTTTTATGTTGATCTGAGGAATCCTGTTTTATCTTCTTCCTAGAAAAACAGATTATCTTTGTCTTGAACTAAGGATTCATGAAGTGATGCTACTGTGAATCAAGGCCTGGATAAATCCTTAAAAAACTCATAACACCAGTATAGCTCATCTGATTTTTACTTGTTGTTCTCAGTTTTTTCATCAGCATTCTCTTGCTGTTTTTTATAAAACCATGACTCTGTGAAGAACTGCTGTGAGCCCCTAATGAGGAAAGCTTTGGGCATAATCTTCTTCCAGACTTTCACACACAGGAGGCCACTAGATTAAACACTTTATTTGCATAAATATCCTTGCAGGTTTTATTTGACATTAATAAATCTGTACAACTGGAATGTAGTTCTTCAGTACTGTCCTGCCAGCACTCCTGAGCAGCATTCTATGCTTCCCCTTTGGTAGGTGCATTCTTCCCCTCCAGCACTGAAAACAATGTTGAGTTATAGCTGGTAAAATGAAAATGTCATAACTCAAGGAGCATAGATTAATACATTGATCATGGAGACTAGGTGACAATAAGTATTGAAAGAATATTGAAAGAAGATGCAGCTTTGATCCCATTAGGAGGAGCGTACATCTAAAGAAAATTTTTAGTGCTTTCTAATACATCAGTTTCCCTGGCAACCTTTTCTTTAGCTTTAGAAATATTTTGTCTCTGGTCCAAATAGTTAGCTTAATTGCTGTGGTTATCACTCAGTTTGTTCTAAGGAACCTTACAATTTATGATAGCATGCCAAGAAAATGTAAACACCATTCTCTACGCTCATTATAACCACAATTACATTTCTCATTATTGCTTAGAGTCACAATTTTAGACTCCCTCCAGAGCTTTACATGCACAGCTAAATTCTTCAAGGAGTTCAGGCAAAGTGCAAGTCTATCCAGACCTCCTTTAAAACTGTTGTGTTCAACACCTATCAGCCACTGCTCGGTAAGTCCAGCTCTGAACATGACAGATGAACAGTGCTTAATCATTGTCAGCAATATACATACACAAGCACTGTGCCCAAAACTCCAAACCCCACAGGACTTACCTAATAATGGCAGCAGAACTACCAAGGGAATATGAAATTATACACCTTTTCTTTCTTTCCTGATGATTTTGCAAACTTACCAGTTATGAGAAACATTAATAGTTACACCTCTGAGAACAGAATATTAACGAATATCCCCTAAGTGACCTGCAGGTGTGATCCAAACTAACACTGCAATGATGAGAGAGCAGATTATCACCATAAAAGTAGGCAGTATATTGGAAGAGCCGTATTTCTTCTGCATTTTCATAAAATTCATCCTTATGACTGATATCTCACTGCTCCCTTTGGGCATTCAGTTAAGACCAACAAGTAGAAATGGCAGGGTTTCTTTCCCAGAAATAAATGTCTCCTATCCACTGTATCTGTGATACCAAGTCTCTGACTGAAAGCTGCTTTTTTACAGTAAGAGAACTTAAATCCCTTGCAGAGATGGTTTCAGATATTTGGTTTCTCTTTGTGTGGCAGAGCAATGGAATTGCTTGTGATCACTGCTGGTTTTTGGCTTTCTGTCATAGAGGACCAGTAAATTTATTTTGATATTTAGTTATTTCCTTTTGCTACACTTATATACAAAATAAGATTGTGTTCAAAATAAGCCTTGGGAACTGGTGAGTACTGAGATCTCAAGGATATAATAATGATTGATATGTTTATAGAGTAGAGTTTCCAGTCTGCTCTTTTCCCCCTTCCCAAGCAGCACTTTCTTCAGAGAGTTGGAGAATATAGTACCAGTCAGTTATAGCGGCCTCCAGCAGCAAACCCCCTGCCACTTGGATTACACCTACAAGATATGCAGAGTTTAGCCTCAGCGTATGGGGATGGGATCCCCAGAAATGGACTGAGAGGGCAGGTGAGCACAGAGGTGCATTGCACACCCTTACCCGCAGCACTGAGCTCAACCTACCAGAAACGAGCACAGATATTCTGCTGCCTCCTCATCCCCAGCAGGAACAAGCTGCATTGCTCATGACACCACGGCTCACTCCCACTCCTGCCACACGGCTCAGCTCACTTTTCTTTTTAATTCCCTCGTTGAACCTTTGCTAGCAGAAGCTCATGTAAAAGCTGCATGTCCCTTTATGTACTAGAGTCAAACATTTACTTACAACTGCTGTTCCAGCAGTAACAATTAAATTAAACATGAAGGGAACATTGCTGCCTGGAAGATCTACAAGCTGGAGGTGTAAATCACACCACATAACTAATTTATGACATTCTGCGCCTACAGCTGTACGCTGACAGTTTGTAAGTGTAAGGGTGGCTGTGATTTCTGAGTGCTTTTGATGACGAAAGAATAGGAAGCTGATTAGATGGGCCTCTATCCCTGCACCCAAATTCATAAATTAAATGAGGTCAGGTTAGGTCAGTGGCTGAACAAAAATGATGTTGCGTACATGGTTCATTTGGAAACATTCCAAGAAGTGACTTGGATTTATCTTTTCCCCACAAAAATAATGTGGCTTTGAATTTGTGAAACGTAAGGCAGCAACAAGGTTATTTCTCAACCATTGAAATTGTCCAATTACATTTTTCAGTGAAAATGTACTTGAGTGAACTTTTAGAAGGATAGCCTTAAACCTACCATATTATTAGGCTTTGAAAAATTCTTTTGCTCACCCAGAACACGTGCAAATCAAGTTTGAAGTCTGTTTTTTTCAAGCTGGATCTCCTCTGTACTTCGTATATATAAATCCTATGACCCAGGTGCTTTCCTCTATCTTGTTTATGTTTGTAGATGCTTCTGAAAATACTTTGGTGCAAGGTGCAGCTGAATACAAACAACCAAAATACACTAGAAAGGTTGACAAAGAAAAAGACAAAATAAAAGATAAAGGTAGTAAGAGAGACCTTTTTGAGTTACAGTTTTCAGTTCATAACCACTGGTGTTTGGCAAACAATCTGATGGCCTTCAGTTATTTGACATTTCCCTTTTAGGGGACATAGGAACAGCACTGTGAGTCCTGCTCCCACGGAGCGTGGCAGTCAGCTAGTCACCCAGAGACAGTAGTGGCTATGGTGACACAGACAAAACCATTTCAGGTTGGAGCTCAATCTTCAAAAGATACCACCTGTGACTAAAATTATCTTTTATCAATTCCCTTGCTTTTTGCTTTTTTTTTAACAATCTTGCACTTAACACTCTTGTTATTTGGGAAAACAAAAGTTCTGAATTCAGGTTTCAGCATGTTCATTAATTTTTGTTTTAAGGTGACTTTGACTTTATACCACGTGTAAACTGTTAATGGCAAAATGTGGCAGAACTGCATGCTTAATACTTGGGAAAGTGCTCTCATTCTTGATCGCTTTGTCTTTTGAGGGAATTATGCATTTGCCTTAGGAAGAGGAACCAGCCACTTATATTGGGATGAATATACTAAGGCATTTTAGAGAAGGGGAGAAAATTCAACAGATTCAGATTCAACAAGGCTGAGCACTGCGTCCTGCACTGAGCTCACAACAACCTCATGCAACACT
>WAAB01009208.1:138526-163513 GCA_013389865.1 Piaya cayana | reverse complement strand
CTTTCTTGACAGACTTCTCCTAGTCTGTAGCTCTGCATAGGGTTGTTGTTCCTTAAGTGCAGGACCTGGCATTTAGCCTTGTTAAACCTCATGGCACTGGACTCAGCCCAGCAGTCCATCCTCTTCAGATCCCTTTGCAGAACCTCTCATACCCTCCAGCAGGTCGGTACTTCCGCCCACCTTAGTGTCATCCACACTCTTTTCCATTGCTCTCTACAACTACCTGAAAGGAGGTTGTAGAGAGGAGGGAGCTGGCCTCTTCTCCCAAGTGACAGGGGACAAGACAAGAGGGAATGGCCTCAAGCTCTGCCAGGGGGGATTTAGACTAGAGATTAGGAGGAAGGTTTTTACTGAAAGGGTCATTAGGCATTGGAATAGGCTGCCCAGGGAGGTGGTTGATTTGCCTTCCCTGGAGGTGTTTAAGGCACGAGTAGACAAGGTCCTGAGGGACATGGTTAATGTTTGATGGGAATGGTTGGACTCAATGATCTGATGGGTCTCTTCCAACCTGGTGATTCTATGATTCTATGATTGCCTAACAGATGTGTAGCACTTAGGACACCCGGTGATTCTGTGATTCTGTGGTTCTGTGAAATTTCAAAATCTTATTTGTCATAGACCTCCTCTTTTCTGACTTTCAATGAATCATTTATCTCACTTTATCTTTTCATCTACTAACTGCAAATAACGATACTACCCTCTTACAGAATTACTGAGTTCACGTGGAATGTTGTGAAAGATGAAATAACCTAAAAGAAATAAAGTATGTTGAATTGTGTATTTGGAGATGAAAAAGAACAGACAGGATGATTACTAGAATTTTCTATATAGCAATTTTTACTTAATTTATATGATTATGGTCTCTTCTCACTAGTGGATTTTGAATGAAGAGGGGTTTTTCAAGACTTTACTAAACCTCTGAAACACAGCATGTTACATAATCATTGAATAGTTTTAGGATGTAAAAAACATTGATGCAGCTGTGTAATTAATTACTTCTAACATAAAGAAGGTACAAAGTGAAACCTTTAATCCCTGTGTTTTTGTACATTTCTTGTTTGTATATGATCAAGAAGATCAGCATTAATACTGGATCAAAATTCATGAAGGAATTCACATTGGTGATAAAATTCTGATCATAAACATAGTGCTTATATGTTCAGGTTTAAACAACGGGTTTGTATATTAACAGCAATATCTGCAAGCAGGTTTGATCAACAAAAGATGGTAAGCAAAAAAATAAGTAATTGATCTTGGCACTACAGGAAAATTATGTTTACTTCATAAAAGTACAATCAATCATACTCATCAGAAACTTCATATGTACAATTTCCAACATGACATGATTTGCTATGTTAAACACTAAGCAAATCTGTACTGAGAATGACACTGCTTCTTAACCAATATTTATGGTCTTTGGTGCAAAATATATATACCTTATTCAGTATATCAATAAATATAATAATATATTAATAATCAATTATATTAATTTAAATATTAATTATATTAATAATATAATAATAACAATTATATCAATAAATTCTGACAAATATTCTATCCCAAAAACTAAAATAAAAATGATGCACCTTTGTGAGACATTTGGATAAATTTGTGCATTTTATTGGTTCCATAATTTCACTGCAGTATATTCAGAGAATGTTTTAAAGATCAGAAAGGGTATCTGTCTCACCACACCGGTCTTTTTCAGTTATATGGTAACAGTACTTTCCTATTTTATAACTTACTGCCCATAAACAAAATAAATTATCTCTTAAAGTCACTTGGATTCTGTAGTTTAATCTATTTCAAAGGAAATGTATTTACAGTTGTTAGAAACATATTGTTTCCATTTATGAGTCCTTGTCTTGATTTCCCTGGTGACCACTGACAAGAATTTATTTAATTTCAATTGTCAATTTTTGTCTAGGGTGCTTTAGAGAGAAAAAAGATCTCTATTGATTTTCATTATTTTTTGAATTCATGCCTCTCTTCAATACAGGTAAGGGTTAATTTCTGAAGAGCTACAAATGGGCCAAATCCTAACTATCTTTCTGAATATAAGCTATGCTCTGACAAGTATTTCATCACTTTTAGTAGTGTAAATCCAGAACAAGACTGAGATCTGTAGGTATAAGTGCCTTACACTTAATTCCCTTAAGGGAATTAGGAGGGATCTCCTCAGCACTGTCGGAAGCTCCTTGAGAAGTGGAGAGGCTGCAGGTGGTAACAGGAAAAGATGTGAATTATAGATGACTATTCTTTTCATCCTGTGATGAAGAACTGATATAGATCTCATCTTAGTGAAGAATTAAGTAGGACCACCACTGAGAGGGCTTCATGAGGCACTACTGGCAATACAGTGAATGCTAGAAGTCTGAATTCAGCAACATCCCCCCCCACCACAGTTCTGTTGGAGATACTTTTATGAGAAAGATATAACATGCATGTTTCAGAAGCAGTCAGAGACACTTTTCTCATCAACTTCAAAAACAAAAAGAAGAAAAAGTTTTCTTTTAATTTTGAAAGCAACATGTTGTAAATTGAAATGAAGGAAAAGATGTCTGTAGAAACGTGCAGCAGGATTTGCTGACAAATATGCAACAAATATCTGTAAGGGTTAGATCCTTGCTATCAAACTCATGAACTGAGGCTTTAAATGATAATTGCATTTGATATCTTACATGTATGAGCTTTGCAAGTAATCCAAAGTTCCGTGCTGTTTAAAAACATTACAAAAGTACTATGTGGTACTATGCATCCTATGACAGCAGAAAAATGAAAAGGTAAAAGCTTATTCCAAACACACCAGAAAAACTAACATTGTTCAAAATGTTATTAAAAAGCTTAAAAAAATCAGTATAATAGGATCTTTATTTTTCTGTTCATGTTTTGTTCATATTCTATTTCTTCTGTACCCATGACATCAGAGCATTTAACTGGAAAGACCTCCTGTACTTTGAGTCGTCTGCTGTGATATGTAACTCAGAAGGAAATTAAAGAATTGACTTAATTTAAAATATGGGGGTTTTTTTGTTTTCTTTTCTTCCCCTCCAAATTATTTTCAAGGAGACAAGTTCCTTCACCTGAAAATTCTGGAGCCCTACAAAATCCTGCCAGCACAACTGGTGGTAGAAAAGGAAAACTGTGAGAAGGGTTTGAAGGCTACTTACCACTTGAACCGTGGCCAAAATAAATCCATGTCAAATCATAACTTCATCTACAACCAAGATAGAAAGAGCAACTGTTATCAATACATAAATAAATAATAGTAATAAAAAGTCATAAACTTCTTAGTTGCCTAAATTAACCCACTGGCTTTGGAATATGAAACATCTTGCACATAATGTGTTCAGGGGACAAAAATCAATATGTACTCATTTTACACATTATTAATTTGTACTTCTTATTCAAATTAAACAGAAGTCCATTTAAATGGAATTTAATCCATGAAAAATCATCCTTTTTGCACCTATTTAGGTGACAAGAGTTCCTGAAAATAAAACTAAGAAGTTCCTATTAATTTGGCTTAAAAATAAAATTAGGAGCTTGACTTCAATCAACCCTTTTTAAAATTTTTGACTTACATCTTAAAAATTAGGTTTATACTTCATTGATTTAGTCCTCTTGCCTAATTTTTAATGTATCTGTTCTTTTACACTAGGAGCCCATGATAGATAAGGTATGGTACTCTATAGGGAAGTCTGAACATACAAGCTCTTGCTGTAATAAGAAAAAAGGGGAAAAGAAAAAAACAAATGTGAGGATAATTATCTGTATATCTCACATATTGGAAGATTGCAATTCCTCATAGAAATGAATAACATTTGTTACAACTTACTTTGGGAAACTGGAATTCTAGAATTCCATGTTTATTTTGTACCTTTGCAAAGCAAGTTTTTTCTACAAAATAAAAACTGTTTCAACCCGACTGAAAATGTTACCAACTTAATAGGTGCTCTGTGATCTACAGTAGATCCATATCGTTCTTGTATGTGACATGATTCTGAATTAACAGTGTGCTAAAAGGTTTTACAGTCACATTTTAAAAGCTAAAATACCCAAAATACAGTAAGTGAGGAATCAAATGAAGTTTTATGCAGTAAACTATCAATCCTTCAAGTGCTAGTCTATTGTGTCAAAAGGCAGCTTGCTTCAGAATTATAGTCAGCTGGAAAATAATATACTACCATTATCCAGTTACCTCTTATTATTGGATCATTCAATAAGGATGTATTCACAAAATACGTGAATAATAAAATAAATTGAAAATACACAGGTTATGAAGTGCCTAATAAGAGAATAACAAGATCTTAAACTTTTATGTTACCTTGCACATATACTAGAAACAGATATTATGTAAATGGATTTTCACTCAACCTAAAGTTCATTGCTTGATCTCTTTAGTGATCCCTGAGAATTCAGTAGTTCTACCACCATTATACATTGATGTTCATTTGCCACTCTTATTTTCAACATTGTCCAGGAAGTCCCAGTAACTAACTTCATCCTCAAATTGAAAATCAAATTACCATAAGAGAGGCTTTTCTCCTTCCACCTTTTTTGTAATAAAAACACCAGTAACCCCATTCCACAGTCAGCTGTCTCTTGCAAAGTCACAGAACTGAACTGATACAACACAATAATTACTATTAAATATATGGAAAGATTTTAAAGAAAAGCTTAGTTTGACCTATGAGTATATAAAGATATGTAAAGAATGTGTGTAGAAAGTAGCAGAGGAAGAATAGGACAAGTCTTTAGTGGAAGTACAATGAGAATAAATTGGACTGAGAAAGACAGCTATGTTAAGAAAATTTGTGGGCATTATTTCCAGTTTTCCCTTGACTTCTGATTATCACTTAGAAGAATACAACTCTCCAATTTCAAAACAAGAAAGTAAGTATAGAAGAAATACTGCAAATTTGACAGACATTGCATATGTAAGTTTTTATGTAAAACCACAAATTATAAATTATCAGAGTGATAGAAACACACTCCACTTTTTAATTTCAGTATACAAAGTATGAAACAAATATTTGCTCAAGAACCAGGATCTGTGAACATAAGACTTCTAATGTGTGAAGAAGACCTTATCTGCTTCTTCTTCCTGATGAAATGATTTGTAGCAGACACTCACCACAATGTCACAAAGCTGGTCTTCCCTCTCATCCTGACCCATAAGCTCTCAGCTTACTCATCATCCATCCCAAGTCATTTCAAATCACTGCTGCTGATTCCTCACATCCAGCGCGATTTCCTCTCCTTGTCTTCCTGGTCTGTTCTTCCTAAAGATTTTGTATTCATCCATCTGCATCCATTTATAATCTAAGATTCTTCAATATGAATGTCAGTTACTACCTGGGAATAGAATTACATATGCCTAGGAATTCTATGAATGCTGGGATGCCTGTGTGTTCAAGTAAACCTTAAAGGAACTGGTTTTTAAAAGAAATTTTCACTATTAATATGGTTAAAGCCATTTTACACACACTTCCTGATGGGTGGTTACAGACCAGAAGCCATTTTGTGAGCATCTCCAAGCACTGAACAACTTATGCTAAATGAAATAAAGACATAAGGCTTTCCAGCTTTGTATGCATAGCTTCTCATGTACCCACCACAAATACAAAGGCTTACACAGGCTCAAAGTTTCTTTTACAACATTAAGGGATTGTTCTGCTGTCATGCTTCTCTTGTTTCTCACTGGTAACTTTTCTTTGGTAGACCTTGAGTTATAACTTCGTAATCTATCGAGCTAGAATGCTCACACAGCTGTTTCTCATGGGAAAGCATAAGATTAATGCAACTAATTGATTGCTTGTTGCTAAAGGAAGATTGTTGAATCTGCTTGCTAAACAATAGACTGTATTAATTGCGTAAGGTATAAGAATCTGTTGTGGACTTCAATAAACTGGCTCCCTGTAATCACATTGATTCGCAAAGTGATGAACCCATTCCTCTGACAACTTCCTACCTTTTCTCTCGTTTTGTGCTCACCTTTGCACTACCTCTAGGATCATAGGGGTAGCAGGCTTGTTTCTCAAAAATAAAATTCTGAGGGACTTTGAGGTGAGTCATCAGTTAACAGATTTTTTTTTTCTGAGAGTGTGATATTTCTAGTGAACATACTTCCTGCCCCCACTGAGGTCTGCATGGGGTTATTTAGTTACATTCTTTGCATCTTTCTTCATTAATTTAAACTCTTCTTTACATCTGAAGTTAATATATATGTCATGCTTTCCATATATTTGACACCTTTTCTTTTTAATTTTGTTATATATAAAACTAGTTATACATACCTCTCAAGATTGAATCCCATTATTTACCAAACTCTGATACTATTTTTAGATGTTATAAACTCGGACCCTAGAGTATTATTCTATGCTAACACTTGCAACACTTCTACTATCATCCTACACTTGTACTTTTCTATATTGCATTTTTATTCTAGGATCATAAAAAGCCTACTTACTATTAAGAACTATTAGTTACAGAAATTTATCAAAATTGTTATACCAAGAGTGATATTAATTGCAGAAAAATCTATAGAGTTAGATTGAGTCAAGTAGTATTCACCTGATTTTTAGACAGTTGTTACAGTGAAACAAGCTAGATCAAATCTCTAGACAGACCAAGATCAGTCTAAACAAGTTTTACTCCTGAGGCCTCGAAGAATTAACTTAGATGCTGTGGCCATTTATACCATACTTACAGGGTTGCAATAGTTCTGTGTTCTGGGTCCAATATTATTCAAAAACTTTGTAAATTATCTGGATGACAAGACTAAATACCTCATCACCAAGCCTGCAGACAACATCACATTGGGAGGAGAGGAAAATATCCTAGAAAGAAGAGCCACCAAGTGGAAGTAACTCAGTGGGCTGGAAGATTGAGCTAGCAAGGGTTTTATAAGGTTTAACAAAGATAAGTGGAGAGTATTGCACAGGGGATGGAGTAATCTCAAGTGATGATACAAGCTGAGGTATAGTTCTGCTGAAATGCCTCTGGTGGTCCTGGTGGACAGGAAGACAAACATCAGTTAGCAGTGGGGTAGATGAGAAAGGACGGGAAATCAAGTCCTGGGCTGCATCTGTAAAAGCAAATCCAGAAGACAAAACTATGAAACTAGTCCACCCTATATGCTATTTCTTCGGGCACATACTCCTCAAGTGAAGAGAAAACCAGAAAAATTGGAAAGGGCCCAATGGCATGTCTTTGTTAGAGGACTAGTGAATTTGATTCATGGAAATACTAAAGAAACTGAGTTCATCTGGCATGGAGAGGAGGAAGTCTATGACTATTTGGTCTTCCGCACCTAACAGGTCATTACTACAAAGGTGGAGATACATCCTTTGCAAGAATGGATGCTGGCAGAGCAACACACAGAGGGTATTTCATGAAGGGAAATTCCCTCTAGATATAGGAAACGTAATTTTTCCTGTGAGAATAATGAAATCTTGCAATAAGTTGCCCACAGGAGTGGTTCAATCTTGTTCACTAGATATGTTCAAGACTGTTTTGACAGAGCCATAGACAATAAAATTTAATACGATTTTTCAATAGAAAGGTGAACATGGCATACCAGAGTTCCCTTCTAACCATTATTCTGTAATATTTCTATGAAAGATTCTTGTTTATATACTTCAAGTATATGCAGGGTGTTTGAAATATATGATCTAAGGAAACATTGGTACTAGAGCTCTATGACTGCAAGCCACTTTAAAGATTCAAAGACAGAAATCTGACAGAAGAGTTAAAAAAAGGCACTTCTTCAAAGAAACCACCTAGAATAACTTCATCTGAAGTCCACAGAGGTTAATAAGAGTCTTCCTGTGAGTACTGTGGGCTTTGGATGTACCTTTATGTGTCCTGGCTTAGTCTAGGCTTGGGTTTTAATCAGTTTTTTTTGGAGGTGGGTTGGGTTTATGGTTTTGGTTTTGTTTTTTTTTTTCCTGTAGATGTGTTGTCTAAGACTGTCTAGTATTGTCCATATTCTGTCTACTGGACTGGTATTTTTTCACTTCAAACTTCATTTGCAGTTCGCTACTGTGATTCCACTAAAACTGGTATTAATCTTCATTGCTCTGAGTAAAAAGGGAAAGCAAGAAAAAAAGGGACATGTATTGTTGCATAATTGAGGTACATTAGATATATGCTTTAATAACAGGAAATATGTTGTGTAAAAAATACTTTTATCCTAATTTTAATGAATAAATGTAGACATTTATACATAATTTTGAAATTATATCTGTAAAATCAGAAAGCATGTCAATAGAGTTGTTCATGATAATATATGAGCAATTGTGATTAGTTCCAATTTAATAGACCCTAATAGAAGTGTAACAAGCCAAAGGTTTTTAATTTGTAAAGAGCTCTGTGTTAAAAGAAACAGAAAGGGAGAAAAGGAATTCTTTAACTCTATTTTACTGTAAAAACAGAAGGCCAACAAAAGACTCTTCCTGTTCAGTGGAGCTGTGGATGAATATATGGATAGCTCTAGTCTCTAGCATATCCGTCAAAGGACGGTCCTTAGAAATAATAAGGTATTTTTTGTATGTGCAGCAGATTATCCGTTCAATAGTTCACTGCTGTTATCACCGTGCAGTTTACTAAGGAGGTGAAAAATTGGGGTGCATGTTTAGGGCATCTGGATATATAAATTCTAAATTTTTATGCTGTAGACCTTGAAGTGGGCTGTTTGTGATTCTCTTAATACAATTTTACTTGTGCTATATCTAGTAATGCAGACTTATCTAGGCTTCATCAGCATTTAGGGGTGAGTGACAATCATTCAACCATATATATCCTCGAAGGATATCTTAATTGATTATAAAGATATCCAAAATACTTAAAGGTTAGCTGAAATCAATCATGTTCTGAAGTTAAACTGGATATGCAAAATGAGAGGAAAAAAAATGAAGAGGTAGAAATAAATGGGTTTGAGCCTGATCCAAAGTTACTAAAGAAAATGAGAGTTCTTTTACTGACTTCAAATTATTTCAATTTATCTGCTTAAGATATCTAGTTACACAGAAGTGATGGTTCAGTGCTATTGGAGTGTAGAATATTTGTTTTAAAATGTATATCAAAGAGCTGAAAAGAGTAGGATAGTAGGTTCCTATGCTTTCACATTCTACATATTTTTGTAGGAAAAAAATCCATTTTTTGGTATGAAATATGTAATATTTTTTATTTCCTCAAACTATAACATAAAAAATATAATTCTGCTGACATTGGATAGTTTTCCACAACACTGATTTCCTTAGTAAAATCTCTGTATATTTTGCAGGTAACATAGAATCAGCCTTTAGTGCAGAGTATAGAAAAGTATTTGAATAAAGGCAGAAAAATGTATTGGTCTTTATCATACTGATAGAAAATAAAGTAAAAAATGTCCTGACTTGGTCATTTGGTGGTTTTGTTTATGATAGCAGAAAAGTACTGTAATTGTGAATAGCTACATTTAAATACAACCAGTTTTGTTACATTTGAAATACAGCTGTTAAAAGACCTGAAAATGCCATTGTTCATTATATTTTGGTTTGATAATAGGAAGAGATCTGAGAGATACTCAATTTTCTGCTTAATATTGATATTAATATTATTATTATTAATAATAATAATTTGTTATTAGATAACATTGAAGAATCTGTTTCTGTTCTAGAAGATATTATAGAGAATGAAAATAACTCAGCAATCTTTTACAGTTTCCCTCTGCAGTACACAGAGAAGTGACTGAGAACAACAACAATAAAATTAGAAGGATTTAATAACAGTCTAGCCTGTTTCCTATTACATTTATCCCTGATACCTATTACATGACCACATGGCTGTTAAGAAATAGAAAGAGAAAGAACAGTTATAAATGTGCAATATTTTTTTCAGAATACACCAGCATAAGAACAAATGAAAAATTGTTTGTCATTAATATTATGCTTAACAGCTAGGTCCCTCCATAATTCCCCAGTCTGGTACGCTAAATCCAGAAAACTGCATTTCATGACTTCATTATACTGTTGATAGTATACTAATTTATGGAAACTCACTGGATCAACTCCCAAGCATGGGAGATATTTCAACTGGCAACTTGCAATAGAGTGCAGTGTACAAATGAATGACAGACTTGAATTTAAAGTATTTTTCTATAGAATAATTGCTGCATATTCTATTGCAACCATGTTATTTGGAAATGACATTTGCTATTTTTTACTTCAGCTAGATGGGATAATTTTTCTTCTGAACAGTTTTTATTTACACATGCTCATTTATACTTTTCCAGGTTGGTTGTGATAGAATTTCAGTTTTGCCAAAATGTCTTTAAGCTTTCTTTTCCCTCTGTTTATTTCCTCTCTCAGTTAATTTCAAAAGCTGTTATGTGTATGCATTAGAAACTTTCTGCTAATGTGATTTATAATTGCAAAAGTTTTATTACCTTACAGTCAATTTTCAATTCTTAATGTATTCATATCAAAACCCCGATGCATAGCTTGTATCTTAATTTCTATAACAATTACTATTTTCCAGCTCTTATTGTCTTCAGCAAAGAAACATTTTGTAATCCCAAAAGAAGACTGACTGTGTTTTCCAACTGATCTATAGTTCAGCTATTTGCAGTATTATTTGTTTCTCTCATTTTTCTTTGCAGTGGGGGAACTTTTCTGGGGAACTGCCTGGGGGACCTCTGAATTTGTCAAAGTTCCAGATGTAAGGTGTTTTTAGTGTTCTCTGCGACTGAAAAGAGATGGGACATCCATGTAGCTATAAATGTGGTAAAAAATATGGCTGTAATGACAAAACTATAAAGCATCTTTATGAATTTGATAAATGAAGCAGTTGTGCAGTCTTCTGAAGGTGGACTTGCATCAATGCATGCTGGTATAACTTAAAAAATATTATAGTAAATTAAAATGGAAATCAAGAAGAAATATCTCATAAACAAATAAACTCATCATTAAACCTCTAGAGGTCCCAGTTCTTTATGATATCCATCTCAGATTTTCCAAATTCAGAAAACATTTCTTTAGTCATGCCTTAAAGACTTGCACCAGTAGCCTTCTTGAATTAGCATAACTCACGTTGTAGATTACAAATGGAACAGTGAAATCTGCTAACTGAAAGTAGGGGTAATCAAAAACAACACACAGAAGAGAACCCTTATGTTTTCTTCCATTCAATCTTCCAGACTTTATTCTGAAGGGATTTTTTAATACAAAATATTTCTCTTAGGAATGAGCAACTCTCACAGCTACTGTGTTGTGTTCTATGTATCTGAGGATGATTTATGCTCCTTTTTAAAGTAATGATACACCTAACCCACAAAGATTGGTACTGAACGGAGTCTGTTCAGTATTTAGAGTACATTTGCAGTTTAGTTGTGAAAACTGAAACAGGATCCTGCTCCAACTTCAAGTAGAGTAAATTGAAACCAAGCGAACAGTTTTAGATCCAGTGAGAACCTACTCTCCTTGTTTAATCTGAGCATTAGTCTTTTCTATATGCGCATACCTTCATGTAGAACACAGCCTAAATGTTTCCATATAAGAACCTGTCAAAACTAAATGTCCTCACCCGGGCCACAGTTTGGTAATATATTTAGATTTCTTGAAAAAGTCATCCTTTCACCTTTGTTCCGTATTAGTGAGTACAGTGTGATTTTCTCAAGGATATCTGAAAATGAGTGAGGTGTATCTTCAGAGAATTATTGCAAACAGAGCTTTATAAATATGTAATGCTTCAGGCTCAGGTTCTCTGGATAAAGTATGACTAATCATAGAGGTCTCATGGTGTTACAGCTATTTCTTGATTTGAGTGTTTCTGATGTGGATATTTGAGTGTACGAGTTTTTGAATTAACCATATCTATGTTCTCAAGTTTTAAAGAGCAAGAAAGAGACTGTTCCCATCTGTGGGTCCACTGAGTCAATGGCCCAAATGTTTTATTTGGTTAATTAATTTAGCTAAGAGCACAGATGGACAGAGCTTCTGAGAGAAAGAAACATTCATCCCCTGTTTATGTGAGACGAACATAAAATAGGGATATCAAGCTCCATTTGTGGAGATTTTCGACCAGGAACCCCTTTACCTTTCCAAAGCAGTATTACTTTTTGTAAATTCAAATTTTTCAATGTAAGAAGGCTGATGTGAAAAAAAGGAGTAGAAAGGGCTATTAGAGGTAACCTTGATAACAATGATACAGCTAATGTATCATAGAAATTTGGAATTTGGATGCTTAGATAGGTCAGTGGAATTAAGGAAACTTTCATTATAACTTTTCTTTCAAGCATTACATGAAATTGAAATTATAACATATTGAAGACAGAGAATGATGATGGCACTATGTAATCTTTCCCAAGAGATCTGAGAGAGCTTGGTTGAATGCTTTCCTCATTTAGGAGCTGAACACTAAACTGTGATAGAAGAACAATTTTCTGGATGGGAGAGAGGTAAATGATGTGGTACTGGACTGTTTATCTACTAGATATTCATGCCAACTGTGGGGAACCAACGTAACACTTTTCTGATCTTCTTCCTCTCCAAGATCGTACAACTGTTTTGTTATGGATCCATATGCAATAATGATGTATTTAATATTCTAATAACAGAGGTTTCCTTGTTTCATATACAGAATCAGATTTTACCTGCCCTGGATTTAATAAAACTTTAAGAATCTAAGGCAATATTCTGAAAGGCTAACTGTAGCCTAGTGATTTTAATCTTCCTTCAAATTCTCTGTAATTGATGGAAACAATTAGGAATTTATACCACAGGGAGAGATGGGGAAGGTCAACTGCAAAGGATACCAGCAGACTGTAGTTAGTGATTTGAAAATTTCTGGCTCAGGATACAAGTCAATAATGTTAGTTTTAAGAGGAAAATCTACCTACTTAAACTAAGTTCTTCATTTGACTAACCATCTGGCAAAAATGTGGAGTAATATCGTAGGATAAAAAAATTATAAATAATACATATCAATTAAATTTTCTTTTGTTTTGTTTAGGACTTTTTTAAAAATTATTGCTCAATAAAATGAATTAATAAATAGCTAGTCCTCACTGGAAGCAGATTGTCCAAGGAGACAAAGAATTTCATTGAGAGTATGTCTGTTGTATTGCTCTCCCCTTTTGTCATAGTTTCTGTAGTCAATTTTACATTATTTTTATTGGATCATTTTCTTTATTTCTTGCTCCTTCTCTTCGTCTCTGCTAAGGGAAATAGAATATAGAACATATGGTTTTAGAGCATATTTGGGAGGGAGGTAGATCGATTTGAAATTGCTTGCACTTAGTTTATGCTCTTTCATTATTTCCCAGAAACTTTCTCCTTTTCATTTTAAGATTTGCTTCCAGAATTCATCACAAGGGTTTTACTTGTAAAAATAAGAAAATATTAGCTAACAAATGGTAAAAACACTGAGGAAATACTCTTTTAGCAAAGGAACTACTAAATGAAAATGACGTGTGTGTGTTCATCATTATTACAATATTATTTGTCACAATCAGAGACATGATGGGGGAGATCCTATAAGAAAATAAAAGAGTTAATGGTGGATTATTGCCGTTGTTAAACCTACTCTGGCATTCAGCTTCTATTAGCAGTTGCCTGTACTTGATGCTTCAAATAACAGCAAAAACCACCATAAAGCACCTGTCCAATGTTTGATGTCATAATGAGAGAGAAGTTCTTTCCTGATTCCCACAGATTAACACTTTATGCCCTGAAGCATACAATTTTTCTGTAATTATGTTAGCTTGCATAGTTGAAACTGTTATTAATGATCATAAAGTTGTAGCCTTGCCATGTAAATATATTGGAGAAAGAAACAGAAAAATGAAAACGTAACTAACCTTGACTTCAGTAGCAGCTGTGGGAGCCCAGCAACCAGGTGGTGTACTGAAGTGTTGAAAATATGATTTTGGAATTGAGAAGTAGGTATCTAATATAAGGAGGAGGAGAACAGATAACATATTCTTCAGAGTCATAATTTTATGGATTGTGAATAGGTCATATAAGGTTTGCACAGAAAATATACAATGGCTAACATACTTTAAAATTACCAGAATTACCCTGTTCAAACTAGTTTTGTTTTGGTTTTTTAAGTGTGTGTAGTGTTGTAGGGTTCTTTGATATTTTTTCCTTTTTTTTTTTTCTAGTATTAAGTTTACTTTAGTTTTGGATCAAGAGGAGAGAAACACTACTCTGTTGCCTCTAAAGATCATTCTCAAAAAAAGTGGATAGTGGTATGATTTAAAATTAAAAGCTCAATATTATATTGGTGCCTATGCAGAAAATGGTCTTTGAAACTACTGAAAAAAGGCTAAATAGAAATTCCTTTCCAAAAGTACCAACAAAATACAATCAGAGGGTAAATGCAGAATAACCATTTTAATAGAAAAATGTCAGAAACTAATCTAGACATGTCTAAATGTCACTGAAACTTATGTAGTTAAATAGATCGTCACCAGCAAAATATTTTATCCATAAAATAATCCTGAAAGGATTATAATAAAGGAGTTTAAACATTGTTTATTCCCTTTTTCTTTATATTCTGATTTCCCAACATGGTTCATTATTTTTATTTTCCATCCATTTCAATATGCAAATATGTCATGTTGTAAAGACTAAGCATATTATATAATTTCAGAAGCAAAGATTTTGTATATAACATTGTGGAAAAAGTTGCCACCCAGTACAGATTGTTAATAGGTAGAAATGTGTAACACTGTTTTTCTATTATAAGTTATGTTAGTGCAGTTACAATTTTCCTGCAGTGTTATTATGACTGAGTGAATAAAATGTCAGTTGGGATAATGAAATAAGTGTAGCAAGATGGTGCATAAAACTAATTGTAGAACTAGAAGCTGCATTAGCATATATATGTTTGCTTCAGTTTTTGACTTTAACAGATTTTAAAAACACCAAAGAAAAGCAGTCTGCTTTTCACTCCTGGGTAGCCCTTCAGGAGGGGTCTGTCAGTACCTTTTTGAGTAGGCGTTTATGATTGAGCTAGCAAGTGTCTCAATATATGTAATTTTAAGAAGGTTAGATGTTTTGCTTGGGAAGCTATCCTTTAATCCTGCAAGAACAAGTGTCTTTTTGTACTGATGAAACAGAACCATCTTGTTTCTTCTCTGTGGATGCTTACCTCACTGTTTAAGACTATCAGTGAAGAAATAATGCAAAATTATTTTCTACTGTCTTCAGTAACTCAATATATGACACTGTAGACACAAACAATGTGTTTTTCTTTTAAAATCAGTGTATGTTACAAAGTCTTTGTGGAATAAAGATCTAGTTTAGCAAGATACATGCAACACATCTGGAAAGCAATTAAGTTGTAGCGTATATAAATTTATAATTTAAATATGTATCAGTATCAGTTAAAAATTAAATAATGTTATGCTGTGTATGCTATATACAGAATCACAGAATCACTAGGTTGGAAAAGACACACAGGATCATCAAGTCCAACAATTCCCATCAATCACTAAACCATGTCCCTCAGCACCTCATCCAGTTGTCTTTTAAATACCTCCAGGTATGGTGACTCAACCAACACCCTGGGCAGCCTGTTCCAGTGCCCAATGACTCTTTCTGTGAAACTTTTCTTCTGATGTTCAGCCTGAACCTCCCCTGGCAGAGCTTAAGGCTGCAAAGCATTTGGATGAAGGATGAGAGGTAACAGGCTTTAAGCCAAAAGAGGGAGATTTAGATTAGACATTAGGAAGAGATGTTTCTGAACTCTACTGCTGTGCAGAGGCGATTGTCAATAAATTTGGAATAAGAATGTGTGTAACTAAATTATCACAAACCTGTAACAGTCACATCTGACCTTGCTTGGTCTTGTCCCATCCAAAAAATATCAGCAGAATTATTTAAAATTCAGAAGTTTTTAGGGTTATTCTTGCGAATGACTGTTAATTGATATAAAATTGTGTAACACTCTAATAAAGGAAACTATACACCGCAATAGGGGTAGACCTGGCAGCAAATTCTGGAGAAGACTACAAGAGACTCCAACAGAAAATAGAAGGGTGATTAGCAACATACTTGAGTTACCTCTATGGAGATTGATCACTCATTGCCAAGATTAAAAGAAACGAAGGTCTTTTTGGGAATCTCTGCCGGTAATTATTTCCTTCATTCTAAGTTAGTAGGGTGAATTAGAAATTTTAAACATTAGAAAATGTGTATGTGTAGGTAATTTTACTTAAATCTTTTAATATTC
Source organism: Piaya cayana (assembly GCA_013389865.1). Lineage (NCBI taxonomy): Eukaryota > Metazoa > Chordata > Aves > Cuculiformes > Coccyzidae > Piaya > Piaya cayana. Next base: position 147,289 of record WAAB01009208.1, on the reverse strand, counting down.
TGCTTTCTGGATATAGGGATCTGATCTATATACCAGAGAAGAGCAGATTTATCAAACGTGTTTCATAAGCCGTGAAATTTGCAGAGCATCATGACACTCAGTTACTTTGACTCACATTTGTACTGAGGAGATGTTGAAATAATAGAAAAATATTATCAAATGCTGTGAACATTTTCAGCTCTTTTCACAAAAAATATTTTATTGTGAGTGTTGAAACGTTCTTGTATAACCATCCAAAATGTGTGCTTAATGACCATTTAAGGTTGAAATTTGACAAACTTTTCAATAGTGGTCTCTTGAGCCCAATTAGGTTTACATTACTAGCAGATGTCCTAAAGAGTTTGATAAAAGATACTTGGAAGGGAGTCATGAACATTTATTTCCCTATAGAATTCCATCACAGTATACAAAACACAATACACAGATGAGAGAAATGTATATATTCTTTTATCTGAAAGTGGCTACAACAGTGGCTACTAGCAATGTCTACAACAAAGATATTCATTGGGATTTTTTAGTGACAGATCACTTCAAAAGGGAAAGCTGTACCTGCAAATGCTTTTTGAAGTTGTATTTTAAAGAAGATTCAGGATAAAAAACCCAACCAACCAAACGAACAAACAAAACCACCCAAAAAACCCTAAAAACCCCCCAATATTAGCCTTCTGTTATTTCACAGAATTTTGAAGTGTATGTCAAACTACTTTCCAGACATCACAGTTATTTCAAGTTACTTTCGTCTTTAGTTAATTTAATTAGCTCTATTACAATTCTGACAGGAAGAAACGGCAACCTTTGGTCAACTCAAAAAGAACACGATCTATGGTTAGCACTCATTTCTGACAGTGCCAACATTATTTATGCTAGTTAGAATTCATAAGTTTTAGGTACAGAATGTATAAAATTATCTCTGTAATTTGAATAAAGGGAAATGTGGTAGTTAATGTACCATGGATAATGAATTCATTATAACCAAACTTCAATCATGCACCCTTTGCTACTTGAATGCAAATGAAAGCAACTATGTGAGCTAATGGGGGGAATACAGAACTCTTCGTTTCTTGGGATCACAGACTAATTTGTACCAAGACTTTTCTCTGGGACTCCATTTGTATTTTCCTTTGGTAGAATAAAGGAATTAATATTTTACGTCATTATCCAAATTAGACATTATAGAACATTTTAAACAATGTCACAGGTGTCAGGAATAGATCTAAATATATATATATTTAATTCTATTGTTCCAAAAAGCTTTAGGAAGAAACTAGTAAGACTTTGTATAGAAACTGAAAAATAATAAAAAGTATTGGTTTGGGAAGAAGTAACAAGAAAAAGGGTTTACTTTTTTTTCCTGACTTCAGTTTTCTGCAGGGGTTGGGTACAAGTCTGTGTAAACATATTCCTCATTTCTATGAAAACTAACTATTGACAGCCATTTTATGACACTAACCATTCTTTAACAATTCACTAATCATGAATGAGAAGTATCAGAAGGCAAATGGTAAGGAAGAATAAGATGTGGAAGGGATATTGTTTAGTAAACACAGTATCAGTGGAGAATTCAAGGTAAAAAATAAAAACCCACAAGATGCTGTACAGCATTTGCTTACTGTTCCTATCAATGTAAATTTGAGTTAACATAGTTACTGAGGCAGGGTGTGGGGCTCTTATACGTACATATATATATAAAATTTTATATTGGAGTTCAGTTGTGATTGGTGTCTGTAGAAATACTTATTCTGTGAAGACCTAAACTGCTTCTCCAAAACCACATTCTCTCTGAGACAGTGGTTTTACCCTTTCATTATATTTTATTTGTTCAGATAAAATTTAATAGAAGCATGCTCTATGGAAATAATTTCACAAATTGCTTTTTAACTGTTTGAAATTTTGTTTATTTGTTTGGGGTTTGGTTATTTTTTACTTTTATTAAAAATGAGAATAAAACTGTCATGCTTCTTGAGTATTCTTTGTTTTTTTATTGTGTACACATTTTGTGGGAATATATTTTAGGGACAACAGACTGGAGAATTTTCAAATGAATATTTCAGAATTGGAATACTCATGGCATTCAGTTAATGATCATGAGATGAAGCTTTTTCTGTTTGTCTCTTCTTATGAGTGTTTAGATTTCATCATTTCAATTTGATTCTGTGCAGTCATCAAGAATATTTCACTATTCATTTAAAAGCATACAAAGATTCTATAATTATACTTTTCCCTGAGCTGGAGTTTAAAGAAAAAAAGACCCAAACACACGACGTCATAAGTCTTGTGCTTAAGAAAGAAGATTTGGCAATCTGTGCATCAGGGGTATCAAACAAAATTACAAGCTATAATGCAACTAATATTTTATGATATCAGTACTGGAACCAAAGAGAAACAGTCAAATCTGCAAAGCAGGGAAGTATTTGCACTCAAGTCCATCTCTGTCCCAATCTGAAAAAATCATGTAATTTTTCCCTTCCATACTGCAAAGAGAATATCTATGGTGTGCTGTGATTACAAAATGGAAAAATATCTTTTGTTTTACTGCAGAAATTATGTGTGGAAATAATATCAAGGGCATCCCAGGCAAAGATAGGAAAAATCATTGGAGGATAGTGATGCCTTTCGTATAGTCAGTTGACACCAGACACTTTAAAGACATTTGGAATGACAGTGAAGCAGAAAATAATGCTCAGAGTAGGACACTTGTAAAAAATCTATTCTATTTGTGCATATTAATTTGCATAGAAGAGGAAAACTCAATTGAAATGAAATTGATACATTGAACAATATATTGCAACTGCTATATTTTTAAAAAATTGTAAAATTTCTTTGGAAAACTATAGTTTCCATATTCTTATTTTCCTAAAATCATGCAAATACTATGGCTTCAAAGCAATGTCATTCAATGACTTTCCATTCTAAGATTCTTTTTGTCAGGCATTGAACTCCTGCTGAAAAATAACATCACTATGTATTTTTTTATCACTTCAAAATTTCCCCACAAAAAAGCAATCTGAGAGTAAGAAGGTTGAGGCAGCTGGATAGTTTAACTCTGAACATGGTAAGATAGCTATGTTTGGTAGTCCTCTGTAGGTCTAGTATCATCCTGTGTGTCTCAAATCAAGTATAGGTCATTAATACATTATTATTAAACTGGAATGTCACAAACTGGTTAAGATAATTCACCTGACTGGAATATGAATTTGATTTAGTACAGTTTGCTGGAAAAGAAAGGCATTGGAAGAGGGACTACCTCAGTCTTCTAACAGAAAGAACGAGTTCTGGCATTGAAATTGTAAATGGAGCTTTCTGAAATGTTCTGGGTAATGATTCAATGGCAAAAAGAATAGGATCGTTAACGTTATAGGAGTCCATATAGACCAGGAAACCTAGAAGATCATATGAACCAGGCATTTAGTGAGCAACCTCATATAAGTGCAGATATATACAATAGAGATCATTGCATGTGAGCTGGTAATTCTAATATTACTCGCTGTATGAGGAAGTTTAGGACATGCTGAACCACATTCTAGGAGTATTGGTTTCACTACATTAACTATACAGCAATTTATTGTCATAGTACATTTACATGTGGTCAAATGAATTAATCCCTCCCAAAATATAGTAAGATATCACTATACTGACTTTTACCTCATCACAAAACCAAGAAGGTGTATAGAAAGTCAAAAAAGTCAGTTTACTAATGATGAACAATTATCAGAGTAGGAACCCATTGACAAGTAACGCTAAGATCAACATGCTTAGTTATATTTTTGTATAATTCTTGTTTAAAATACTAGCTTCAACCTAGAAGTAAATATTGTTAAAGCCAACACTAAAACAAGATTTCAGCCTTGAATAAATCAAGGGGGACAGGACAAAGGGGAATGACCTCAAACTCCACCAGGCTGGACATCAGGAAAAAAATTTTTCATGGAAAGGGTCATTGGGCCCTGGCAGAGGCTGTCCAGGGAGGTGATTGAGTCACCAGCCCTGGAGGTGTTTAAAGGATTGATGGATGAGGTGCTGAGGGCCGTGGTTTAGTGTTTGATAGGAATGGTTTGACTTGATGATCCAGTGGGTCTTTTCCAACCTAGTGATTCTGTTATTCTGTGATTGAAGAATAAACTAGAGACTACTTACATAAATTAGGTGTTTTCATATTGTAAGCCTGATGTTTTTCAGCTCGTAGTTTAATAATTGACTGAGGAAATCAGAGCACAAATAGTAGATGTTTTGAGGAGTTATAGATCAAAGATAGAAAGGACAATTTTTGTGTCACGCATTAAAATATTGTGGAAAAGGAGGAGCTGTGGAATTTTGTATGTCAACTTTAATATCCAGACTGTGACTGGAGTAAATAAACCAGCAACACCTAGACATAATAAAGAGGGGAGAAACAAAGAAAAATGTTTTGTCAAGAACAAATTACCTCAAGAAAATCAAATGTACTTCTGCAACAGGATAATAGACAATAGAAGTAGTACCATCATGACTTGACTGTTAAAGTCTTTTAACATTGTACTTCATAATAATATGAAGAAAGCTGAGAAAAAGTGTTTGACTTGAAAAGCTTAAGGGTGGAATTCCAGCAAATCTGGTAAGGACGTTGTGCCTGTGTTGTAGTCTTGAATTCACTGCCAAAATTATTGGGTTTTGCAGATATCAGTAAGTATAACAAAGCACTAAAAATCCTGCTTAGTAATGAGTTAGATACTTCTCACTGGATCTTCAAGAGTGGATTAAAAAGTGTGTCAAAAGTTCTAAATCTATGTAGTCCGTATATAATAGTATACTCCACTTGAGGCAGGTGAAAAGATTGGATAATCTCTTGAAAATTCTTCCAGATCTGTGATTCTTTGTTCCTTTGTGCATGTAAATTTGAGTGAGAATATCTGTTCATTTCTTGACTTCCAGGTTTTATTTGTCTATCCATTTATGCAGTTAACAATTTTAGCACCAGTGTTTAAGGGTATCCAGTATGACATTACTGGAATTTATGTAAATACATCTAATTGTTGGTTAAAAACAATGTGTGGTTCAGTACGTGCAGGCAATTTCTGTGTCAAAGGTAAAAACAGATATTCAGTTATATGAATAGTTAATGACTCAGACATAAATTAAGAAGCAGTAGTCTCCTGTTTCCATGAATAATACTATTTATAGAGATCAGTAGAACAGTAAGAGGTGGATTTATTTTTTTTTACAGAGAATTTGAACCTTTAATGTTGGATTGCATTGTGAGGAGCTTTTAGGATTACATGTATGTTATGTAGTATTCACTAAATTCAAAAGTTGGGGTTTAATTTTAACACTACATAGAGTCTGAAGTGTAATTCTAGGGAAGGTTCAAATGATGCTCTGTGCCTCTAGCTGCACCATATGGTCTAAATGCTGAGTATTTTATAAACATGCCTGAGACGGCTCTAAATTAGGTCATGGCTAAAACAGCAAAATCAAAGTCAAATTTGGGTCAAAAGGACCTACTTGTCCTTTCTGTGTTACACAGAAATAATTCAATGCATAAATCATGTACTTCTGTATAGACAACTAATTTGTGAATCATGTTTTTGTCATTAAAGTTTCATATGTTGCGTAAAACCACAGTGTTCCATCAGTATCACATTATGCTTTACAGAGAGAAAAATGTCCTACTTGGAAAAATATGCTACAAGGCATAAGTATTAAATCCATAGCTAATAGGTCCTTAAGGTTTTTTGAGATCTTTCTGCTGAAGATGGATTAAAATTCCCATGTTCTGCAGTTCAATGACTAAATTCACTCTCTGCATCTGTTGTTATTACTTCTCACTGAGTAGTAATGTTTTCTGCAATATTGTATATTAATCCAGAAAAGTCATATATTACACTATACATATGAAATAGCTGTTAGCATTGTAAAACATGTTAATTTCTTTCCTCAGAGGCTCTTAATCTTTTGATAAATAACAATATGACACAATACTGATGGATTTCTGCAGACTGAGAAACTTGAGACAATCAACTGCAAAAGACTCCTAACATCTCAGGAATGTATCTGCATAAAGCTCAGTTGCTCAAGAAAGTTTATCTTAATATGTTCTGGTGCGGCTTAGCTTAAAGGTAATATCCAGCTCACCTAAAATTTAGATTGTCTAAAAGTAGCATGTCTATTGAAAGCATATGCCTATTTTTGAAGGAAGGGGAGGGAAGTCACGGAGGATATAACCATTTTGTCTTAAAATGGATATCTAAAGCTGAGTCAACACAGACTGGGGCACTATGCAATGTGCCTGGCTGTATTTGTTCCTGCATATTCCCCTTAGGGGAATGTACTGGCTCCTTTACTGTCCACATGCCCAGATATACATTTTTAAACTTTCAGAGGGAGGGCAACCCAGACTGACCTTGGCATGGCCAGGGAACACTGAGGCTTCAATACCCATATTATATGATATTTTGGGATTTCTCAGGCTTTATAGCATGGAACTGACTATAAATTGCACAAAACAAAAAGCAGGAAAAATTCTGTGGAGGCTAATTGTATTTTGCTCTGTTATTTTTCAAGTCAACTCCCTGTCCTAGTTCATTTTATGAAGTTCTCCACACTCTCATGCTTGTGTAGCACAAAGGTACCACAGTGGAAATATGAAGATAAGAAATGAGTAAATAAGGCTAATGAGTAGATGAAATGGGGGTACTTAAGACAAGGAAGGAGTTGTGTAACTATGTTCATACATAAAGTAACCTTCCAGTACCTGAAAGGGGCCTACAAGAAAGCTGGGGAGGGACTCCGCACAAAGTCTTGTAGTGATAGGATGAGGGAGAGTGGGTATAAACTACAGAGGGGCAGAATTAGGCTAGAAATAAGGAACAATTTCTTCACTATGAGAGTGGTGAGGCACTGGAACAGGCTGCTCTGAGAAGTAGTGGCAGTCCAGTCCCTGGAGGTGTTCAAGGCCAGATTGGATGGGGCCTTGGGCAGCCTGATCTGATGGCAGAGGTGTTGGAACTAGATGTTCTTTAAGGTCCCTTCCAACCCAAACTATTGTTATGTAATTCTATGATATTCTATGATCTAAATACCAGTGTTGTAGCTAATGGTGTCAGTGGCTTCTTAGTTAGCATTCTGATCTTCTTCTGAGCACTGAGACTTTAATCCAACACTGTTCAATAAAGCTGAGGCATACTTGGAAGCAGGTCCCTGTACATTCCCAGCTCTTTCCAGTTTCTGTATAACTAGGCTTAAACTGATCAACTAATCATGTAAGAAAAACTTTTGTTTTTTGAATGCTTTGTATTTTTTCCCACATCTTAAATATTTTCCTCAATACATTCACATTCTGACAATTGTCTGGGATAAAATATTGAGGAAAATAAGTGTATCAGGATATCAAACACTTAACCATGTTTCAGTGTTAATTTAACTGAAAGATTTTTACAAAGTTGGAAAAACACTGTATTTGTCATTTGCCTCAGTTTTTGTCAGCAACAAATTTAGACTTTGATGGCTTGGAAAGATGATCTGGAAGAATTGCATGTTTTTCTAGTACATTAATGTCAACTAGCTTTTGTTAGATTTCAGAAAGTTGTTCTGTAAAGCAATGAATCATGACTCTTGAGTGCACTCAGTGATGTCAGTAAGTTGATACCGTTTATATAAAAAATATAGTACCATTCAAACTGGTTAGAGGAGACAAGCATATTTGTAAGCAAGTCTTTCCTTCAGAAATTTACTATAGTTTTAATACATAGCATTTTTTTTTCTCTGAGTAAATACTAAAAAAAAAAAATTAAAATAATACTAATGGCCCTGTAGTATCGTGATTCCTCCTTTTCGTCTTTCTTTTAGGTATGTATGATATTTGCTCTCTTTTGGTCATCAGAGTTATCCCCTGATTTCCATGACTTTTTAAATATTATAGACAGTGGCCTTGCAACAAAGTCAGCCATTTCTCTTAACACCTTGGGGGGTGGAAAATCTGTTCCGGACCATAGATTTATGCAGTCTGAGCCACAGACTAGCTCTTCCTCCATTATTGATGGTTCAACAACCACACTGTCTCGCCTACTAGAGTCCAGCTATGTTGGTAAAGAAAGAAGCGAAGAAGGTAATGAGAACCTCCGCCTTGTGAGCATTACTACCAAATAGTTTCCCTGCCCTGTTTAGCAACGGTTATGTCTTCTCTGTGCTTCTGTTTACTGTTCACATATCTAAAGAACTCCAGCTGGAGGCCAGTGACACGTGGGGTTCCCCAGGACTCAGTGTTAGGTCCAGCCCTGTTCAGTGTCTTTATCAATGACCTGGATGAAGGCATTGAGTGCACCCTTAGCAAGTTTGTGGATGATTCTAAGCTGGGTGGAAGTATCGATCTACTGGAGGGGAGGGAGGCTCTGCAAAGAGGTCTGAACAGGCTGGATCACTGGATTGAGACCAGTGGGATGGGCTTTAACAAGGCCAAAGTCTGGGTCCTGCAGCTGGGGCACAACAACCCTATGCAGAGCTACAGACTGGGAGAAGTCTGTCAAGAAAGCTGCCTGGAGGAGAGAGACCTGGGGGTGTTGGTTGACATCAGACTTAACATGAGGCAGCAGTGTGCCCAGGTGGCCAAGAAGGCCAATGGCATGCTGTCTTTTATCAGAAATAGTGTGACCATCAGGTCCAGAGAAGTTATTCTCCCTCTGTGCTCAGCACTGGTGAGACCGCTCCTCGAATCCCGTGTTCAGTTCTGGACCCCTCACTACAAGAAGGATGTTGAGGCTCTGGAGCAAGTCCACAGAAGCTGGTGAAGGG
>WAAB01009208.1:117010-138475 GCA_013389865.1 Piaya cayana | reverse complement strand
ACAGAAAGGATCTGGAACAGGCTGCCCAGGGAGGTGGTTGATTCACCTTCCCTGGAGGTATTTAAGGCATGTGTGGATGAGGTGCTTAGGGGCATGTTTGATAGGAATGGTTGGACTCGATGATCCAGTGGGTCTCTTCCAACCTGGTTATTCCATGATTCTATGATTCTTCTTTGTGTTATTTAATTAACAAAATTAAGTTAAACTTAAAGTGATTTTTTTGCTTGTTATATGTTCTTCTGGACATTAGGGAATAAGAAAGGTTTGTTTGCTCAAATGATTTGGGTTGGATTTTTTTTCTGTCCCCTTCGCTTCATACTTAATTACTTACATAAAAGCTATTCTATCTTCTTTCATACTCTAACTTTTATCTGTAGACCTTCCTGGCTTTTATAAAAACCTTATCTTAATTATAGCAGTGGTTACATAACTAATTTTTTACAGATCAGGTGAAAAACCATGGAGTACATTTCTCAGTGACCATTCATAGTACCCTGCTCATCAAATTATTACATTTTTTTGCTGGCATTTTTTTCCCCATCCGTCTACAGTGCACATCTTTAAAATAACAAGATGTACAGGAACAAACTTTTAAAAATTTTAAACTTATGATATGATTTCTCTTTGTTAATTATTTCAATGGAGAAAGTATCTAAAGTGAGGGAAAGTTAATCATCAAAAAGTTTTAAAGACATATGTCAAAACACACAACCATTCTCCAATACATTCCTTATAGTATTCCTGAAGAAATAATGCAACAGTTCTTGATGTACCACTTGTAAAGTGGAAGCTATAAATATGCTGTAAACAGCATAACAGTAAGTGATAACTAATTTGATTTACTAACATGGCTTCATCTTTTTTGCTTTTATTTTATCTGTATCATAATTTGACTGTAATTGTGAGCGTAGCAATGTAAAAAATAGGGAAGCTTATTAAAGATTCAGATAGCAGTAATAAAAAACACTGAAAAAATCATCAGAATTTCATGTATTTTAAAGTGGAAATAAATAAGAAAAAAAATATTTTTAGCTGAAAATTGGTAAAGGAATGTCACTCTAAGATTGTGAATTTTTCCATTAAATATAATACAAAGGATTTAATTTGAAACATAAAATGCAATGTTACTCAGATAAAAGGAATATAATCCATTGTATTACACTTAGCACTGAGTGGACTTCATGGGAAGAAACTAATAGCTTCATTTAAAAGAAATAATGAGAGGTCAGCTAATGTTATTTTGATGAATTGTATTATAACATACAGTTTTTTAAGGATGAGGCTTCTCACATGCACATTTATCCATGGTGAATATTTGTATAAAGTGAGATTACAATTCAGATTTCTAGTGTATACTGTAAGATGAAAAATAAATGCTTGATATAGATCTTCATGCTGTCATTCTATTCTCAACTACATTTTTACTGTGTAATTTCCTTTCTTTCCCTTCTTATTTAAATACTTTATTTGAGGGCATAAAACCACTACCTACTTCAATGAAAATTGAAACCAAGGTCTTTGTTTGGGAAGATCAAACATTTCTCTTAAAGGCTAGTGCTACAAACCTTGATGTCACAATTTACATCTTGGCTTGTGTCCTTGGTATTAAGGGTCTTGACATTTTGAGACCCAGAGACATTCAGTCCATCTGCACTGAATTAGGATATAAACAGATCTATAATCAAATCTAAGCACATGCCAGTAACTTTTTGCCTTTTTACTAGTCCATATTTACATGCACTGCAACAACAAAAGTAGCAGCATTGGTTGAATATGGCACTGATAAATCAACATGTATTAAAAAATACATATAATATTTGTGAGCAGTAAAATATGACAGCGACATTTGATTCACCTCCATAAAAGCCATCTGGTTTATGTCATACCTGTATGTGATATAGAATCATAGAATTATTTAGGTTGGAAAATACTTTTAGGATCATGAAGTCCAACCATAAACCCGTCATGGCCAAGTCCACCACAAATCCATGTCCCTAAAGTGCCACATCTACATGTCTTTTAAATATCTCCAGGGATGGAGATTCAGTCACTTCCCGGGCAGTCTGTTCCAATGCTTAATAACACCTTCAGTGAGGAATTTTTCCTAATGTTCAATCTAAGCCTCTCCTGGCAAAACTTGACTTCATTTCCTTTCATGCTGTCACTTGTTACATGGGTAAAGGGACTGAAACCAATCTTAGTACAACCTCTTTTCAGGCAGTTGTAAAGAGCAAATAGATGTCCCCTCAGCTTTCTCTTCTCCAGCCTAAATTATTCCAGTTCCCTCAGCTGTTCCTCATTAAACTTGTGATCCAGGCCTTTCATCAGCTTCATTACTCTTCTTTGGACATACTCCAGCAGGTCAATCTCTTTTTTTTTTTGTACTGAGAAGCCCAAAACTGAACACTGTATTCAAGGTGCAGCTTCACCAGTGCTGAGTACACGGGAACAATTTCTTCCTTACTCTTGCTGGCCTCACTATTTCTGATATAAGCCAGGATGCTGTAGGTCTTCTTGGCCATCTGGACACACTGCCAGCTCATATTCAAGTGGCTGTTAACTCACATCTTCAAGTCCTTCTCTGCTCGGCATCTTTCCAACATTGTTCCTCAGGCTTGCAGCTTTGCATGGGATTGATGTGACCCAAGTGCAGGACCGGGCACTTTACCTTGTTAAACCTCACATAATTGGTCTCAGCCTATTAATCCAGTCTGTGTGGAATCCTCTGTAGAATCTTTTTACCCTCAAGAAAATCAACAAGCCCACCNAAATTATTCCAGTTCCCTCAGCTGTTCCTCATTAAACTTGTGATCCAGGCCTTTCATCAGCTTCATTACTCTTCTTTGGACATACTCCAGCAGGTCAATCTCTTTTTTTTTTTGTACTGAGAAGCCCAAAACTGAACACTGTATTCAAGGTGCAGCTTCACCAGTGCTGAGTACACGGGAACAATTTCTTCCTTACTCTTGCTGGCCTCACTATTTCTGATATAAGCCAGGATGCTGTAGGTCTTCTTGGCCATCTGGACACACTGCCAGCTCATATTCAAGTGGCTGTTAACTCACATCTTCAAGTCCTTCTCTGCTCGGCATCTTTCCAACATTGTTCCTCAGGCTTGCAGCTTTGCATGGGATTGATGTGACCCAAGTGCAGGACCGGGCACTTTACCTTGTTAAACCTCACATAATTGGTCTCAGCCTATTAATCCAGTCTGTGTGGAATCCTCTGTAGAATCTTTTTACCCTCAAGAAAATCAACAAGCCCACCCAACTTGGCGTCACCTGCAAACTTACTGAGGGGGCAATCAATCCTCTCATCCAGATCTCTGATAAAGATATTAAAGACAACTAGAGTCAATAATGAGCCCTGGGGAATGCCACTTGTGGATGGCTGCCAGCTGAAATTAAGTTAGTTTACCATAACTCTAACCATAACATCCAGTTAGTCATCCAGTAACCCAGTGAAGAGTACACCTGCCCAAGCTATGAGCAACCCATTTCTCCATGAGAATGCTGTGGGGAATGGCTTCAAAAGCTTTACTAGAGGCTAGATGGACAATATCCACAGGCTTTCCCTCATTCATTAAGCAGGTCACAATGTCATAGAAGGAGATTAGGTGCATCAGGCAGGACTTGTCTTTTCTAAAGACCAGGCCTGATCACTTGCTTATTGTGTACATTCCACTTGATCATACTAAAGATGGTGTGTTCCCCAACACCAAGGTCAAACTGATAGATCTGTATTTCCCTGGTGTTGCAATACGGCTGAGTGCAGGAATGGGGATAAATGTGGGGAAGAATGGGACTGGGTATTTCTTCCTCCCTCTGCCATGGGCTGAGTACAAAGCTTTTAGAAGCAAAGTCAGTGGAGATGCAGCATGCACAGGATGGGATATTGTTCATCAGAAAGGAATGCATCTGGATGTTATTGCTACAAGTATATCATTGCTTGTTGCGTTCTTGGATGTGTTCGGACGTTGGGTCATATATAGGGTTGTTTGATGTACTTTCACAAATTGTATCTTATACACAGTCCCCATTGGACTCTTATTTATTCATGAGTGGTTATAATCAATTACTCTTCATGAAATCAACTCTTTTGTACATATAAAAGTCTCAGGAATCTTACTAACTGTTAAGAGGGATTTAATAGGAGTATCTGATTCAAACTCAGCGAGCTAGACAAGATTGATTGTCTTTGCAAGCTTGTTGATTAGAATCAAAGTTAAACAGTGAAAAGCAGGCTGGACAAGATTAATTGCCTTTGTTTTATTGCTCAATATTTACTGTGACTGACAGGCTGGATGACATATATTTTTGTCCTTGCAATAATGTCGGTTAAAGAGTTAAGCAGATCGGTAAATTCTCCTTTCTGAAGTTTCTCATGTTTTCAAATTTACTTCTTTGACACCTGGATCCTCCTTCTGGACTTCCTTGTAGATAAGCATCACATTTAATAACCTCCAGTCAACTGGAACCTCCATGGTTAACCAAGACTGCTAATAAATGATGAAAAGTGGCACTGTGAGCACCTCTGCCAGCTCCCTCAATACCCTTCGGTGGATTCCATCCAACCCCACAGATTGTGTGTCTATGTGGTGTAGCGAGTCATGAACCATTTCCCCTTGAAGAGGGATCCACAACTTCTCCGGGCAACCTTTTGCAGTGTCTCACCACATTCAAAACTTCTTCCTTAAATCAAATCTAAATCTACCCTCTTTCATTTTAAATTTGTTGCCCTTTATCCTGTCACTAGAAGCCTTGGTGTAATGGAAGAAAACTTACAATAAACATACCAAGCTAAATGCATTAACAAATGAACTCAATTTATTTGATTCTTAATTTATATATTGATACATTGATATCAAATTATATTTGTGTATATAATACATTAACATCAGATTTTGTAATTTGGAGCCACTTCTAGGAAAATATTCTTCTCAATTACTCATTGCTAAAATTGAAATAGTCTGAAAAAAGGTGTTGAAGTCTAGCACATCAAAAAAATATAGTCACATTCCTTAAAAACTCTAAACTACATATTGTCATTTTAGGATTTTAAGGTGCTGACCTGAAAGAAGTTCTTTGTATCTATCAATAACGACACTAATAATAGAAGTACAACATCTCAAAGAGAACGCACATACAAATATTAATTATTTAATATAAGATATTTAACATTGGAAACAGAAGAGATTAACATCTAGTGCACCTATCTTTAAATCAGATGGGCACTTAATAATTCTAGTATTATTTTTTAGTAATAGTGAACACATTGAAGATTATTTGCCTGATTATGTGAAAAAATATAAAAGCAGAAACAACTGAAACTGGTTAAAAGATTTTGTCTGGGATTACACTGGTTTACCAGAAGATAAACTAGATCACTTGTCTGTTTTCTTCCTAAATCATATTGATTTTTCTCTCTCATCCTTTTGAATGTTATAGTATTTCTAGGTCAATTGCCCAGAATTTGGGCAATGCATGTACTTTGTGTATCATGTATAGTTTGAAAGTTATGATTCTGAAGGTAGTTAGACCAGTAGATGTAACTATCATGCCACTGAGAACACAACTAGTGGTAGTACTTTTCTTCAGATTTTATGAACATGGATGATTAAACTTTGTGGTTTATCAGACAACTACCAAAAAAAGGAAGGTGTACATCACTTCTAATAGACTTCTTATTTATAAACTTTTAAAAATCTTTGTGTAATTGGAATAAACAGTGTTATATATAGACTTTTTCAAGACAAAGTTCTTGAAAATGTCCATATTTGGGACTTGAAACATTAAGCAATCTTTTAGGTTGTTCTTTTTTTCCTGTCTGCACTTAGTTGCTGTCAGTGTAGTGATTTTATCTGTTTCTGTTCATGCTGAATCAGATTTCTATGCATAAATTTGAATTAAAAAGTCTTAGAATAACTTACTGAATAACTCTATCTTAAATAAAATATCATATTAAAATCATATCATAAGATCATAATAAAAATCCAGGCTGTTTCATTTATCTAAGATAACATTTTTATCTTCAAAATGTTCTAAGAATTTACAGTCTGTTTTGGATGATGAAAATGAAGCCAATTTGTAGGTGGTAACTACTGAAAAATATTGAACAACAGAGAAAAAATCAACCAAAAAGAATTAATGTAAATTCTTCTAAATTAAAATGAGATTATCTGTACCTTAAAATAATTGAATAACATTTTTTAATTTTGTTATCTTTGTGATATTAATTTCTCATAAGCAGTTACATCAGTAACAACTTCTGATGTTGCAAAGTAGATTCCCACAATTTTTTCAAATATTTAAGAGAACAGACTGCCTACACAAGTCAGTTATAAAATATACCAGTCATGATTATTCTTGCAGAAGAGCTTGAAAGGGACTTTGCATATGTTAAAACTGTCAGAAAATAGATAAAGTGCCTGAAGAAGAATGATGCCTTAGATTTGTTAGTTGTATATCCTCTTCACCATTTTTAGAACATATTTTCCAACATTTTTTTTTTATACAGGATGAAAGGAACAATTTATTGTTTTTTTTAACATATGACCTATAAATTGCCTTTTTCTTTACAAAGAATTACAGACAAGTACTGAAAACCATATAGAATCACAGATCATGGAATGGTTTCTGTTGGAATGGGCATTGAAAATCATGCAGTTCCATTGGAACCCCTCCACCATTAGATCAGGCTGCTCAAGGCCCCATCCAACCTGGCCATCAGCATTCCAGGGATGGGGTATTCACAGCTTTCCTGGGCAACTTGTTCCAGAGCCTCACCACTCTCATTGTGAAGAATTTCCTCTTTAGGTCTAATCTAAATCTTCCTCTCTCCAATTTATAGCCACTCCCCCTAGTCCTATCACAACATGTCTTTGCGAAAAGTCATCCCCACCACCCTCCTGCTTTCTTCTAGGTCCCCTTTAGGTATTGGAAGTTTGCTACAAGGTTTCCTTGGAACCTTCTTTTCTCCAGGCCAAACAAGCCCAACTCTGTCAGTCTCTCCTAACACAGGAGGTGCTCCAAACCTCTGATTACCTTTGTAGCCCACCTCCTTTGACCTGCTGGCCATGCTTCTTTTGATGAGGCCAGGATACAGTCGGCCTTCTGGGCTGTGAGCACACACTTCCAGCTCATGTTGAGATTTTCCTCACCCAGCACCCACAAGTCCTTCTCCGCAGGGCTTCTCTCAATCACATTTTCCCCCATTCTGTAGTGAAATAATGGATTGCCCCAACCCAGATATAGGACAATTCATTTGGCCTTGTTGAATCTCATGATGTTCTCTCAGGCCCACTCTTCCAGTTTGTCCAGGTCCCTCCTGTCCTTCAGGTGTGGCAACTGCACCGCTTAGCTCAGTGTCATCTGCAAACTTGCTGAGGGTTCACCCAGTCTCTCTGTCAACATCATTGATGAAGATATTAAATAGCACGGAAGATATTAAATAGTACGGACCCCTGAAGGACATCATTTGTCACAGATCTCCATCTAGACATTGAGCTATTGATGAAAGATATTCAAAACAAATTGTCAGGTCTTTATAAACACAAATTATAAATAAAGCTTTATAAGAAGCTCTGCAAAACTATATCTGTGTATGTATCTTATACATACTTTTACATTCATATTAAATTTTTGGCCAAAAGAAATGCTGAATAGTCAAGATATCAAGCCCTAAGGAAAATGTCCATAAAGGAAATCCAGGAAGAACTGCAACTATAGAAGTACTAGTGGTATGGCTGGCATAACTTCATTATGAATAATACCTCCATTGTTTGTCCATATATGTTACAAAGCAATTAATAACTTTATTTTATGCATTTTATGCAGTTAGAAAAACTGCAGAAATGTTAGGAAAACTTAGACAGCTTAGCTTACTGAAATATGCACTGTCTGCTAGTAAAGACCTTGAAGACCCTGGATGTTGATAAGAGAGAACCTCATTCACAGACATTCACTGATAAGGAAGAAGCACAACAGTACAAAGCTGACTGCAGCTCAACCAGGATGAGACTGCGCCTGCTCACAGACTGAATTCAGGGACAGTTCACAAGGAAGATGAAGACTACTTCAGCCCTGAGCCCCAGACCACAACACTGCACCTGGGCAAGTGTAGAAGCTTCTCAAATCTAATTACAATAAGCGGGGAAAGGTCATGAATATGTAATATGTACTTATGAATAGGCATGTATTCATACTATAACTATCTACTTGTTAGACTGTTTGGTGTGCGAGTTAGGAGGATTAACCCCTCACACCCACCAGTGAATAAATGCATACCTGCTTTATAACCCTTAATGGAATTATTGAGTTTGATTCTGCAGAACACTAGTGTACAGAATAGACCTAATTTATGTTACACAAGTCAAACCCCACTGTCATTTCATTCCTTTCAGTGTAATGATCAACACACCTCGTTTTTAAAACAAGCATCCAAATAATGATATAGACCTATATATGAGATATTTGAGGAAAACTTTAAGTAAAATTTAAAGATGTCCTCTACTTCATGTTGAGGCCTGTCTGTATTCTAATACACAGTAGAGGACCGTTTACTCCTAAATAGAAGTTGTTATTGTGAGTTTACAAATAATAATGCAAGTATCTCATGTATGCACATACAAATACATATGTGTATATATACATATGTTTTGTGTTATATTGACTCAGTTCAGAAAACATCATATTCTTCTTATTTAACATCCATTTTCTTAATTGTTCTATGTTAATATGCAACACAAGTATGACTGTACAGAAGTAAAGCCAGAGTAATTTACTTCTAGAATGACATCAAATTGATATTTGGTAATAAAGACTCACAACCTAATCTGACTTGCTCAAGTCATGCAATAAGGCAGCCAGCACTTTTCTTTCTTTTGTCTACCCATAAATATTTTCATCTATGGTTCATTACTTTTGTACTCACAAGCTAAGTTAACCTCATTAATTTAAATACCAGTTTTTACAGTTTGTTATCATTGTTCTGTTTCTTTGGGGTGTTGTTTTGTTTTTTTTTTTTGGTTGTTGTGATTTCCTGGGTTTGGATGAGACATTGTTCTATCACTTTTATCTTTCAAAAAACCAGCTGATGGATATAAAATTCAGCATGTAGGATTATAGATTTAAATAACAAATTTAAATTACATAAATAAATGTAACTGATAAAAAATAGTTTATATATTAGAATTTATCTCAGTGATGAAGCAATATTTCATTTAAAAAATTGTAAAAATATATACATGTCTTCATAGAGTCTGTAAATGCTCTCAAATTTTTGTACATGTTCTGCCTAAAAAATAGAGCACTACACTATAAATATTTTTAATATATTTATATGTTATTTACATATGTATATTTGTAGTTGTTTACAGTTCAACAAAAGAAAAATAATTTGTAGGAAAAAAAACAAAAACAAAAAAAACCCCACTGAAAACAAACAAGCAAAAGTCTGAGGAATACTTGCCACATGCAAGTACATTAAATTCTTGCTTTAAAAAGCAGGATTACTTTCTGTCACAACCCCGACCCGCGAGCCACACACTCATGTCCGGCCCTGATGGGGGGAAAGTGGATTCATTTGTCTGTGTGGCTATCCAGAGGCCAACAAGGTCACTCCCAGGGTGAATATCAAAACAGTATTTATTTCTGGCTCCAGCAAATATAAACACACCAAGATACCGGGGTGCACAACAAAGACACAGTGGGGGTGCAACCAGCCAAAGTTACAGAAACAAATCCCCGAAAACAACCCAAGTCCCTAGGATCCGATCCAACACGCACACCATGAGGTAATGGGAGGTGGGGTGGGTAGGGAGAGAGAAAGAGAGAGAGAGGGAAAGAAATCACCATATCGAAGGCAGTAGATGATCTCCAGAACATGTGGTCCAGGTCACGTGGTCCAGGCTGCTCCGATCAAAGTGTGTGAGTCAGTGCCAGCATGGAGGTGAGACCCCGACTCCTCCCTTCCAAGTCCTTTTATATCCGTTTTTTTGGTGGGCTCCGGAAGCCAGCAGGTGGGGGGGGGGTGGGTGTAGTGGGGCAGCAGCAATGGCTGCATCCCCTCCCCCCACTAAAGCCTGCTGTGGGGCCTGACTTCACCCCAGCGAGGGAGAGCTGTGTCTGCTCCTGCACTGCCCCCTGCTGAACCGTGGCACGACAGACAAGCTGCTGCCACGAGTGGGTAGTCCTCAGACAAAATGTTTAAGGCAAATAGATAAACATAGTCTGACTTGACACTCCCAAAATGCTCGAATATGTGGAATGAAAACCAGGTATATCTGTTGATATGTCCCTTTGAGACACCACTTGTTACTGATCTCTGTATGGACATTGAGCCATTGACTGGAACTCTTTGGATGTGGCCATCCAGCCAATTTCTTATCCATTAAATAGTACACCAATCAAATCCATCTCTCCAATTTAGCAACAAGGCTGCTGTGTCAAACCATGTGAAAGGCCTTAGAAAAGTCAAGATAAATGACACCAGTCAATCCACCAACAAAGTCAATCCATGGTAAAAACCTATCAGATTAGTTAGGCCTATAATTTTATGGTAACAAATAGTGAGTCTTTCTTGGCTGGAAGGTATTCTTCACCTCCTTTTTTCTGCTTGGCTGGGTAAAAGTCCACCTCATATGTCCTCAGGGTTGATCACCAAAGTGGGTCTGCAAAACCAGAGTTCTCATTGACACATCATGGCTGGAAAGAGTGCTGTTCAGCTGGATACTTAGATAACACGCAAAGATTTAAATTTTTGTGGTACACGCTACTGCTGTTGCTCTGCTTTTTTCCCTATGTATTGTGGGATATAGCTATATGCCTGTTTCTAGTCTCTTCATTGATAGTGGCTTGCTACATAACTTACCAGCAGTACTGCAAGAGTAGCTCTGTATCTCATCCTTGATCCATCTGCTGTTGCAAACTGCATAATGTAACCATATAGATTTTTGCAGTGCATCTACTCCCTGATATATCTTGTTGTGCACTCTATCAAACTGTAACCAGCTGATACAAAATATTTATGGATGGACATATAAGTAAATTGTTACACAAGTATTCTGTATCCATGAGTTACATGTAACTAGATGGTATCTACTCAACTGTATCAGATTATGTTGATGACATTTCAAGCAAACTTATCTTTGTATTCCCAAAGCTACTTCAAATCTGACTCCATTTCAATTACTCACTTAGATATTAAGAGAATAGACAAAGAAAAGGAAAAGAGAAGAAAAAGCAATTAAATGCATACTGAAAATTAATGTAAGACTTCATTTCTGTCATTTTATATCTAACCAATTCCTTTGTAGTTCCAGTGCTACCCATTATTATTTTTTAACATATATTTATTACCATGTATATGCTCCTTGTAAGCACCCTGTCAATGAAACAAGACGACTGTGACAAAACTGACCATGAACAAGGTGACATTATCGTACTATAAAAAGGTTGAGCTTAGTTTCTTTTGGACAAAATTATCAGACATGAATTATTCTTGAAGGTACAATTACCATTTTACATAAAATATCAAACTTCCATAGCATTCGGTGATAATACAACAACAGAAGCTGACCGCAGAATTTACATCAGTAAACTGTATCAACTTTCACCTTATTTTTCAACTTTATTCTCATACTACCTTCTCTTAAGTTTCTTCCTGAAATTGTTGGGTTTTTCTTGTGTTTTACGGTGTTTTGGAAAAGTATTCATCTTTATTTTCTTTCCTCCCACTCTTTTTCATTCTTACTTTTGTTTCTTTACCTTCCCAGTTTTACCTCCAATTTTTCTGTTCATTTTACATGTCATTTATCAACAGCAAAATAATAACACATGTATTATTTTGTTAGTATAGAGATTTGTGTCCCTGCCTTGCTGTTGCACAGGTTTATGTTTCCAGTTCTAGCACGAAATAATATTTCTAAAGATTTATGTAGTTTATGTGTCACAAGATAAGACTGAATTGACTGGCTGGTGATGTCAAGCTCAATTACTGATATCCTTTTACACAGATTGCTCTTCATAGACATTATACATGTCTAATGATGTCTGCACTGTCATGAATAATATGCTTAATCTCAGTTTAAAGGATGCTTGACCTCAGCTTTGCCCTAATTATATTACATTACATTTTAGTCATTTATACAGCACTTTTAATACCAGGCACTAAGGGACTGTTTAATTTTCAGAGGCTGTCCCTCCAGCATCAAGTTATATTATTTCCTATCTTGCCAGTAGCTAGGAACTGTTTGATTAGTGACTGTGCAATGATTTTTTGTCTTCAATTATTAAATATGCTATCATGAATCCTTTTCTAGGTCCATGGATATAAATGACTTTCATTAATATGTATATGGAAATATATGAATACTTACGTATAAATATAAATACTTAAAGTTATATAGTGGGTGCTTATATGGGCAGGCTTGGAAATAGCCTGGGGTTCTATAAAGAAAGAATTAAGGGAACAAATACCATTAACTCTGACTGTGAAAGACATTTTACTTGTGTACAATATAAAATTTTCTCCTAGGTAGCTAGTCAGACTCCAGGCTACTTTGGACAGGGACCGCTTTTTACTATCTATTTGTATGCTGATTAGTATGGTGGTGTTTCCTGGTGTCACTGTAGTCCCAGTAGATGGTAAAGTGAACAACAGATTCCTAAAAATTTCCTCATTCCCTCAAACAAAAATTAACATCATGAAGATGATTGCTTCTTGACAAAGAAAGCACCACAGTATAAATAATTGATTTCACTCCCACCAGAAACAGTTTCACTCATCCATATTATAACCAAAAGTAAAGACTGAAGATACTAAGAAAAGACTGTGTGATTGGACAGCACGAGGTGACTGCAAACTGGCTGAATTACTCTGCAAGACTTCCATCAGAGCTTTATCATTGTGCTAGAGTTATGTCTTCAGAATAGGGTCTAGGAGTCCAGATGCAATATCTGGCAAGAAATGATATGTGGAATACAGGACAACAACAAAAGAAATATCAGCAAAAAAGAAGGAAAAGTTAAAATTATAGCAATTTTAGAGAAAAAGTAATGAAAGTCATCAGTCAGATGTGTACAGCTTAGAAACAGTAACAGAAAAGAGGACAAGATTGTAACATTCCCTTAGTAATATTGCAGTAGTTACTTTCCTGAGAAGAAATTAAGATCTTTCAATAAAGAATATAGAAGATGGTGAAGTATTGAGACAGAAGAAAAAGGAATAGGAAAAAGTAGTATCAAATGGGAAATAATTTGGACATTAGTATAAAAGTAAAGTTAAATCAAGGAAGTATTAAAATATAACAATATTTATATATAAAATATTTTAATATTTTGCTTATACTCCTGCAAGAAGATAACACAGGCATGAGGACCAAGAAGAAACCATGACATTCAATCCCTGGCAGATCTTGACACACAGGTCTCCTGGATAAAATCACCAGGAAGGGAACCTGATCCTGTCTATTTTAAGACAGAATTTGAGTCTAAGTTTGCAGCTGTAAAGATCAACTTCTTCATTTATATTTTGTATGTCTTAAACATCATTTAGGTGCAAAACTGCACCTAGGGGCTTTGTGCAACTTTGCAGCAGAAAAGGAGAGAGAGGGAGGTGTTGCTCCATGACCACCACCTGTGGTGTTGATTCCTGATGCTGAGCCAGGAGCATTCCTGACTGCACTTGTGTACCTGAAATTTTTTTCTGGGTAGGTTCTATTGAGCTGCCAGTGAACCGTGGAGCACCAGCCCCAACTCAAGAACTTTCACAAAGTAATTTCTACACCACTTTGGGAACTTTGCACACAGAGAAATGGTGCATATGCAGTGTGCATGCCCTCTGCCCCATAGACTGTGTTTCAGTTTACTTCTTAAAAATGTGTGGATTAGGAAGACATGTCTTGCAAGGAAACTCTTTATTAAATAGTTCATTGAAATGTCAATGGAACTAGGACACATTTTAAAGCATAGCTTTATGTATTTTGCACTGCAGTAGGAGGAATATAAAGCACAAAAATTGTTGATTCCAGAACAATTAAAATTTATGGAGAAAGAGATTCTTTCATACTTACATAATAATTGCCTTACTGAATCAGAAAAAAACTCTGTTATGAGAAAAAGAAACACAACTTGTACAAAAAAAAATCAAGTTATTATAAGACCCAGACAATAATATGTCACCTAAAAGGGAACAATACTTCCTCACAAAACTAATAAAAATGAGATTTTCTTTTGGAATTGAGCAGCCCAATATTAACTATTTTTTAAATTGATTTATGTTATTTTTCTCTAACCAGATAATGCCTTCTCTACTAGTTACTCCTAACTATTTTCCAGAAGTCCTGAAGTAAAATCTCACTCAGTGACTCAGTGTTTCCTCCACAAAGCATTACTCTTCCTTTTCTGAAAACAATTTTAAAGAATAATAATGTAACTTTCCTTCCCTGAGCTGTCAGGGAAATGTTCATGGTAACTAAAATCCTGCTGAAAACTAAATCACAGTACAATGAAGTACACACACTAACCAAAGAAATATGAGTTAAAATTCAAATGGGGATTATAATGAAGTAAAACCTTGTTTTCCAAAACTGCTGTTTTGTGACCTAATATACACAATTGTCTTTAGTCTGTTTATATGGATAATACAATGTTCATGTCATTATTTGCATAACTGTCATAATGCAAATTTGGATTTTTTATAATATTATCAAACACACTGACAATTTACAGAATAGGCAAGTCCCCATTCTATTACAACAAATACATGCCATAATTCTCCTATGTTCAGATAAATCTTAAATCCAATGTAGGAAGAATTCCCCATCACCTTTCTTACAAACATTGCTCACTCATTTCTCAATAGTCTATTCTGTACAGTTATGTGTGAGGTTTTCTGCAATGTTTATTCATACAAGATAGTTCATTGACTTGCCAGTCTCATACACACACACAAAATAAATTTGAAAGCAGCCTGTCTCTTTTCATTATTAGATTATCCTAACATTGTGAACTTTCATCTGATCCAAATAAAATCATTGACAGGTTGAACTCACAGAGTCTGGTAATGATCACAGCAGCAAACTTTTGGTTTAACAAAAATCAGAATGCTAAATAAGAAGCCACTGACACCAGTAGCTACAATATCAATACTTAGATACATAAGAACATAGACAACTCCTTCCTCAGGACGTCTATATGACTTAAGCACCTCTATTTCATCTACTCATTAGCCATTTCTTATCTTCATATTTCCACTGTGGTACCTTTATGCTACACAAGCATGAGAGTGTGGAGAACTTCACAAAATGAACTGGGATGGGGAGTTGACTTGAAAAATAACAGAGCAAAATACAATTAGTCTCCACAGAATTTTTCCTGCTTTTTGTATTGGCAATTTATAGTCAGTTCCATGCTATAAAGCTTGAGAAATCCCCAAATACCATATAGTATGGGTATTAGAGAAGGTTTATGTGTAACATGAGCCTGTCTTACCTCAGGAAAACAAAAGAATTGCATTTATACCCTTCATGTTCTCACTAAATGCTCTTTTCTTTCATAGGGTAGATGGTGATAGGTGTGAACTCCTCTCAGAAACTTCTTTCTAAATTATTTTTCTCTATCATCTGCTCCCTTTTTTTTACTTACTAACCCCCTGACTCATAAAAGGAGGTTCCCTACCTCCAAATTAAAAATTTTAGCCAAATATACAAAAACCTGTTGGGATTGTTCTTTAAGTGCCCTGGCAGGGCGGAGCTGGGAGAGTCACAAAGATTTTGGGTGACTCTGTTGTGTTATGTTAATGGAGTGGTTTGCAGTGGGGGAAGGAGCTTTCAGCCTGGTGGCAGGGAGATTTTGGGATGGGCGGTTGCCATGAGAGGCTGGTTGCTAGGGCAGTGACCAATGGGAGTTTACCTGATGTTTTTGGCCTGCTTGCCCTATATAAATGGGTTAACCCTGAATAAAGAAGGACTTCATTTGAAATCATATTGATTTGTCCATGAAGCTCTCTGGCCCCCGCCGCATTAAAAACCTCTTTTCCTATTGACATAAAAACAACAGCATTTTCAATCCATTTGGCCATCCTGAAAGTAAGCACTTTTCTTCATTTGTTTGGATTCCATAATTGCTATGTATAATATGTAGTCATATCAGAGAAATTTGATTATCATAGTCTGGTCACCCAGAATTGCCCTCTGTGATAAACTTAAAAGTGTAGTGCACTTATTCCAGCAGTAATCTTTAAATTCAAATGTTTATTCTGCTGAAGTGATGTCTGTATAAAGTAAACAAGCTTTGACTCCCACAGTAATTTAAACAGTTTTGTCTCCATAGTAAGATAAGCCAGTCTAATCAGCTATAGATAAAGTATTTTACCTGTAAGTGAATAAAAATAGCAACTAGGAAAAAAAGTAAACAGGAGGAAAAACAGAAAGCTCAACTAGACCACTAATTCATTCCTCAAGGACATATCTATCCCTGATGCATATTAGGTTCACCTATAGTAGAAAAATAATCTTTTTCTTACCAGTATTATGTATGAGATGAATCTGAAGATTCATAACTCTCATGTTAGATGTTACTGGATTGGGTAGTCTGGTGGAGTCAAGGCTGTTGTGGCTCCTTATTCCTTGAGACCAGCCAGTAGCATGTACATTCACAAGCCTCCAGTCTACTGTAACCTCCTCGGTTAGTCAGGATTGCTAAACAACAGAGCAGTGAACAAGTTGTCTATCAGGATCCTGGAATGTGTTGAGGACTGTGTCCTGCTACTGAGAACCAACATGATGACTGCTTACAAACTTACTTGACAGCATAGCTATCAGAGGTAATCTTGGATAAAGTGATCACAACACTGCGGAGTTTAAGATCCTGCTGAGCATATGGAGGACCACTAACAAGAACCTGGCTTTTAGGAAAGCCAAATTTAATATACTCAGAGCCCAAATGTAGGGATTCCATAAGCATCCAAGAAGGACAGAGGAGATTGTCAGTGTTGGAAGTTATCCAAAAACAGCCTCCTGGAAGCACAAAACTATTTCATCCTCTACAAAGGAAAAGACAGAGGGCAGAAAAAGAGACATTTCTAGTTTAGCAACAAACTTTTTGGTGTGCTTAAAAGGAATAAAATACACATTCTGGATATGGAAAGAGAGATAAACACCTATAGATGTCTACAAGAACACTGTTGATGAGGACATGCAGAACTTTAGTCAGGAAGACAAAGGCTCAGATAGAATTGAAAGTGGCCAAAGATGTCAAGAAAAGAATCACAGAATCACTAGGTTGGAAGAGACGCACTGGATTATCGAGTCCAACCATTCCTATTGATCACTAAACCATGCCCCTCAGCACCTCATGCATCCATCTTTTAAATACCTCCAGGGAAGGTGACTCTACTACCTCCCTGGGCAGCCTGTTCCAGTGGCCAGTGACCCTTTCTGTGAAATATTTTTTCCTGATGTCAAACCTGAACCTCCCCTGGTGAAGCTTGAGGCCATTCCCCCTTGTCTTTTCCCCTGTCACTTGGGAGAAGAGACCAGCACCCTCCTCTCTACAANCTGCCTCATGTTCAGTCGGCTGTCAATCAACACCCCCAGGTCCTTCTCCTCCAGGCAGCTTTCTAGACAGCCTTCTCCTAGTCTGTAGCACTGCTTAGGGTTGTTGTGCCCCAAGTGCAGGACCAGGCATGTGGCCATGTTAAACCTCATGCCATTGGATTCAGCCCAGTGGTCCAGCCTGTTCAGATCCCTTTGCAGAACCTCCCTACCCTCCAGCAGATCAACACTTCCACCCATCTTAGCGTCGTCTGCAAACTTGCTAAGGGTGCACTCAATGCGGCTGGTGCTTACAATATAAAGGGGGTGTTAGGAAGGCAAGAAAGGGATAATTTTTCCTTACCTTTATCAATTTATGGAGAATTTTTACAGCAAGAGATAATAGTTTTATTTAAACGAACAACAACATTCAGCTAAAATAAGATTTATACTTTGGTAAAATGTATCAACTAAGTCAGACAATTTCAGGTGAAGTATGCCAAATTGCATGACATGTAAGTCTTTAATTCATAAATAACAGATACTGACATTTCATAGTTTTTGTCTAATACTTAAAAAAAATCATAGAATCATAGAATGGGATCTTACCACTGCACTCCCTGATAGACCACCCCACCAGTTATTCTGTAAACCCTCTTTAGGTACTGGAAGGCTGCTATAAAGTTTTCTCTGTGCCTTCTCCTCCCCTCTCCTCTCCTCTCCTCTCCTCTCCTCTTCTCTTCACAACCCCAACTGTCTCAGCCTGCCCTCATGTGACAGGGAGGTGCTTCAACCCTCTGATAATCTTTGTGGCCCTCTGGAATGTTCCAACAGATTAACGTGTTTCCTGTGCTCTGGAACTGAAAGAAGTACTCCAGTTTATCATATGTACATTCTTGGTCCTCTAGTCCAGTGCTCTGTGTGGGCCCAAACCCATCAGCAGTATAGAAGAAAGAGGCAAAAATAGCATTGAATGGTTCTGCTTTTTCTCTATTCCTGTTTAGGAGGTGTCCGTGCTTATCAAGTAGCAGGTCAGTGTTATTTCTACCCTGCCTTTTGTAATTAATCTATTTTTAAAAGGCCTTTCGACTATCCTTCAAAGTACTGGCCAGTTTCAACCCTAATGTAGCTTTGGCCATACAGATTTCTGCCAACAGTATCCCTGTAGTCCTTCCATGTCACCTGTCTGTCCTTGTTGTCATACACCATCCTTTTACACCTCAGTTTGAGTATAAGACCCTTGCTGAGCCAGGTTGACATTCTACCTCACCTGCTTGACTTCTGGCATTTCAGAAATGCCTGGGATTCTCTTTTCCAGGAATATCACTGCATGTAATGGACTTGTTTCAGAGGCCTTAATCAGATGCAAAGAACCTCGACTGTCAAACAAGAAACACAATGTGATGTCATATTTGATATCGATTCAGCATTTTGACTTCAGATTTCTGCTTATTGCCTGACTTGTATGCCAGGCTACAAGAATTTTCAACTTGTCAGAACTTGTACTTTATGAGATGCTGAACTGTGTGACATTTTCTATTAATTTCCAGCACAGTACTCCTGGTTTGTATGAAGTCCCTTATTATACAATTTTAAGGGTTGTTTTTCAATTATTTAAAGGACATCTGTGCAAACTGAAAATATGCTGAAAAGAAACAGTACTATCTTCCAGTTTAAAGGAGCTGCTGCATTACTGCCTAAAGAGCTCATCTTGCTAAGGTCAAAGTTGATTTCAATTTCTTCCTTGATCTCCTGCCTTCCTGTACTGTCAGAAGCATGTCATTTAATTCTTTTGTCCTTTGTTGTGACAGATAAAAAGGAAGAAATAGTCCCTGTAATACATACCATAAGATTTAAAACTTACATGGAACTTCATAACATTTCTATGCTTTCTTTGTGAAAAGATGCTACCTAGTGATCTAATGAAGAATGTTAATGAAAACTATTACCTCTATTATTTTATTTGCCTTCTAGTCATTTGATAAGTGGGTTTTGTCAACTCCATCTAGTTTATAGAACTGATTTACTGTTTACATAACTTATCAGAGAATACTGATATGTTATTGAGGAAGATGTCAGTTGGAAATGGGGATAATTGGTTAGATAAGAGGCTAATATGACTAGGCCTCCACTGATTCTGGTGGGGATATGTGTGAATATACTTTACATTTGTTTTCTATGTGATCAATACATCTAATGTTTCTGGGAGGAGTAAGATTAAATTCTATGCACAAAGCACTGGACAATGTGTATGTAGAGATTCCATTGAGCATTTCTGGGAGCTTTGGTTTTACTGTGATATCAGGCAATGACTGCTTGATTTAACAACTAAAAAAACCAATTTTTTTTTTGAGTTCTCTGGATTTATGTCAACACCTCGTAGGAACTTTGGCTGTCAAAGTATGATATATGCACCAAATATATTCAACAGGATTTCCAAGTTTTACTGCAGTCGTCACCAGAATTTCTGATATATGAAGCTTACTGGGGACAGATGACCAGAAGAGGTCATCTGACTAAGAAAATCTCATTGCAAGGCAGCTTTATATGTGGCAGAGTGATGAATGTACGAAGGGGACATTTAGAGAACTTGAATTGGGAAAAGCATTTATCTAGTTGGGAGAGAGCTGATTGCCTTTTTCAGTTTGCTCTTCTGTAATATACATTTCTCTACATTCGTCAGAATGGGGCCTATCCTTTTTTTTTTTTTTTAATATTTTTTTTCTCCTGGAAAATGGTAAGTCAAGATGGGTTGGGTTGGGTGTACAATTATTTAATATTTATGTCGGGATAAATATTAGTGATGACAGGTTAGATCAAAATGTGAGAGTGGTCATTAGACTCTCGTGTCAGAGGGAACAAAGAAAGATGGTTGAGTTAATACTGTAAGGTGGGACTAAACTTCCTTCATGACATGTCCACAGTCATAGTAGTGACCCTTATTTGTATTGGAATCACAGAATAATAGAATCACCTGACTGGAAAGACTTCTTGGATTATTGAGTCCAACAACTCCTATCTGCCACTAAACCATGTCCCTGAGCACCTTGTCTACCTGTCTTTTAAATAACTACAAGTATGGTGACTCAAGCACCTCCCTGAGCGTTTTTTTTCCAGTACCCAATGACCCTTTCTGTGAAAAATTTCTTTCTGCTATGTAGTCTGAACCTCCCCTGGTGCACCAGAGGCCATTCCCCCTTGTCCTGTCCCCTGACACGTGAGAGAAGAGGCCAGCACCAGATATTTAATAATTGAATCCTTGAAAGGTGTTTCCATCAGTAAGTATGCAGCATCAACAGTTTAGGATAAGATTATTTCAGTGTTTAAGCTATAACAGACTGTCAGTATGTAACATAAGCCTTATATGTAATGTAATATGCAATTTCAGCTGACTTCTGTGAAGGTTCATAGCCTATACCTTTTCCAGTAAATACAAGAGATCAGGCCATGTTTGCTTATTAGAAATCAAATGATCTAGTCTTATAGACCTCCATATTGCTATATTCTCTTCCATGGTAACACAAGGTAGCTTTATTCATGCTCACTTCCAGTTGGCCCATTGTTCTCCTGAGCCATGCTCAGGCATTGTCTGGGAGACTGAGATTTGGCATGGGATAAATTATGTGAGCGAGAGCCATAACAATTAAGCCATAAGAGTGGCTGTTCACCAGTCTTTAAGCTAATACAGCATCTCACTGCATTTTATTAGTGCAAATGTTAACTTGAAAATCCCTTTGAATCATGGAAGAAATAGATGATGACATGTTTGATACAGTCCTTTTTATATGCATAAAAAGCACAAAATGTAGTGTAAAGGAAACCAAAATCATCTGCATGGATTGTAAACCATATCTGTCATTTTTTTTTTTTTTTTCCCCCTTAGATCTTTGTTGGCTTTCTGATCTTACTTTTCTTCTCATCTTTCTTCTGTA